>JAPYYV010012514.1:0-21985 GCA_030522625.1 Copidosoma aretas | reverse complement strand
GAGGGCGGGGGGGGGGGAGCAAATGAAAGAGGCGGGAAACGAAGAGAGTGGCCTCCGTTTTTGTGCCCTTCGGTCGTAACGCGGAAGGGACCGCGAGGTGTGTGACAGAGGCTCGCGCTCACGGCGTTTTTTTTTAGGCCTTCGATTGCGCCGAGCGGGTCGCGAGCGAATATTTGCGGGGAGGAATTACAGAGCTCCGTATCGATGGTGGACGGGTGGCGCTTTAATGTCGGCGAGTGACGGGTAGTTTAGTAAGGGTTGAGGTGCATTTTCGGACTGTGAGCGGGAAGCTGGAGTTGGGAGAACCAGAAGCTCATCTCGTCACAGTATGATGATGCACCTTTTCAACTTCTGAATCTTCAGGGTATTCGAAGGGTGTCTGTGAAACTTTCAGTTTTTTTTTTTTTCTTTGATAAAATTTATTACAGCGTGTATGCTTGTAAGTGTTTATAAAATCACCAAATCCATTGTTCATTGATCACCGGCTCTACCCGATCGAAAGATAATTTATTTCAAAGGGCCAGTTGACCGATAATTGACAAGGTTGATTAAAGTATCAAACATGTCGGTGACAGATTTACAATGAGCGTTCAATAGCTGTGACTATAAGTTTTACTACCTGTGTATAGTTTATGCGCGTTGATACAGTTGACCAAACAACAATTATTTCCATGTTATTACGCACAAAATTAACACTAGAATCCGTGCACAGGGCGTTTCCCGTTACACCCCCACACGCGACTCTCCCGCGGCGCACACGGGCTCGCTCGATTCACCGTGTGCCACGTTTAGCGAACGCCGGATGAATTATTCCTCACGCGGTTCGTGGTAGTGATTTCTGGAAGGCGAGGTTTACCCCCGAGAAAATGCACCTGAGCCCCGCAATCCCGACGCGGCACTGCTTTCGATACACGTGCAATTCGTATACCGTTTGAACTGTATACACGACTATTCAAAAGCGAGATCATTAAACGACGCGGCGCTGAAAGTTTCAGGACTTCGACTTTGTTTTTAACGCTCGGACCAATTTGAAGTTTCGATAGTTTTTTTTTTTTTTTTTTCCCTTTTTTTTTTTTTCGCTTCCGGTGACAGAATCATCAACGATCGCATTTAGCAAGACGGAAAATAATAAATAAAATAACGACCAAATTTCCAGCTAATCGCGCTCCCCGAGATTTCCCGCATATTTATCCAGCTTTCGGTTTCGCGCACGCCAGGCATCCGGAAAATCTTATCCTTTGGGGGTGTGGGGGGGGGGGGGCGGGGGACGTACGTACACTGCGAATTCCACTTTAACAAGAAGACCCAGCGGTGGTGGGCGGCGGACGGGGTGTTTCTCGAGCGCGAGCTAATCGGACTAATGTTCAATCTTGAAATTTAGCGGCGAAGAAACCGGAAAGGGCTCCGGCGCAATTCGCGGCTTTATCTAATTGACTGGCATTAACGCCGGGTCCAATCTGCGGGCTTCAGAGTTTTCGTCCAGCTGACTTTTACTTGGAATATGCGGGGTGTTTTGGAGCTGTGGGCTAAATGAGCCGCGATTGTCCGACGTTGGGGAAGGCGGTGTATACGCTACGTGGTGGAGTTTTAAGTTTGTCCAACTTGGCTTGATACTCTTACGATTAGTCTCTTATTAAAGGCAAACAAAATTAGTCCCGGGAATAGGGAAGTTGGACCTTGGAGAACTTTGAAGACGATTTTCGTCACATCGTCAGAAAGAAAAATGCCGTTAAAATGTTCGCATAGGGTTTTATACTCGGGATATTGCAATTTTTAATCGATTTTCGATACGCTTATTTGTGCTTATACAGCTCAACCGCGCGGTAAGTGATATCGTGTTTCGATTGGTCATCATTCAGATTTAATGGCAAGAGATTTTGATTCAAAAAAATTCCATCTCTATGTCATGTTTTCTGTCAAATATCATAGCAGTGCAGAAATAAGTAACAAAGTGTGAATTCCGATCGCCCTTGAACTGCTGTAATATTCATCGAGAAGCATCAAATTAAGTTGAAATTTTTCTCGGTCCATATCATCACTGACTCTGAATTAACTATAGCTACCATACCATATTATGTAACCAGTACATTTCCCTGCGTACAGAACCTATATTCTGCAAATCTGAGTAAATTGGACTAAAAACTGATTTTATCGAAAATGTTATTGCCATTTCAGAACAAGCATAGGCAAACCAGTTTCGCATCAGACAAACGTTCACTCGGTCTACAATTTTTTTTCTGTCTCATCCCACAAACACTTTATAGTAACACAAACTCCATATCCGTGAAACACGATTCGGCAACGATCGCAACAATCTCGCCGTTAAAAAAAAAACTGCCCGTCGTTAACCCATCCGAAGCCGGCCGCAATAATATACATTACCCAGAATTATCATCAGCGGAAGCCGAGCCAAGTGCCCCTCCCAACTTTACGCAAACACGCGATCGATGCCCAAGGAGAGCGCTTTCACTCTTATATTTCCCTCCGAACCCCCCTTCGGTAATATTATTATTAAAACGACCTGGAGTGGCGATAAAACTCAGCTCTATTGCCAGTGAATCGCTTCCAAGCTTGCGAAGTCTGGAAGTTCTTCTCCCCACGCTGTGGCTCTTGATTCTTCTCTGCGTGTGTAGGTCATTTCACAAAAAATGAAATACTTCATGAAGCCTATGTTTATAAACAACGAATTTTACTATTTTAAGGCAAAACTATTTTAAACAGTGTAAACTAATTTTCACTAGATAGCCCTTCTAAAATCGAGTCGAGAAAATATTTGACGTGGCCGTAAAAATTTTGAAAATGTTCAAGGCATTTTAATCAGACTTATGATTACCGTAATACTTTCTTGAAGTTTTTTGAAAGTTCCATTTAAATTAACATGTGTTGTCTATAAATGAAAGTTAAGCCGTACCAAAAGTTTCCAGCTAGTTTGGACCTCACATAACGTAGAAAAAATAATAAATCAATTTTAATCACTAAATTTTCATAATAATAATTAGAGAAATTTATTAATCCTATAGGGCATAAAGTAATAAAAATTTGAACTGGTGTTAAAAGGTCAAATTCATTTATACGACACAACGTTTTACCAATCTCGTTGGCCTCTTCAGGTGTATACTGTGAAAATAATATAAAGGTTTTACAATGTGCATGAGGCGTTGCAAATCAAGCAAATTATGTACAAAAGGTTATAACAAAAAAAAACTTACATTAAAGCACCATCATAAATTATTTTGTTGCGAAAGCAATAAGTCGACCTATCAGTAGTAAAAGGCGGTAAGACCAGAACAGCTGTTATCATAGATACATGTATATATACATGTATACATATGTATCGGTTTTTAATACAGTCAGTGACTGTCAAGTTATATAAAGTAGCGCGATAAAATTCAAAATATTAAACTATTGACATTGCAAGAAAAAATTTTTGTACACATTATTTAACTTATACAAATCTTCTTTTTTATTAATATTATTTAATGTAATTTTTTTTCTATAATGGTGCTTTGATGTGTTTTTTTCTGTTATAACCTTTTGTACATAATTTACTTGATTTGCAAAGCCTCATGAACATTGTAAAACCTTAATATTATTTTCACAGTATACACCTGAAGAGGCCAACGAGATTAGTGAAACATTGTGTCGTATGAATAAATTTGACCTTTTAACACCAGTTCAAATTTTTATTAGTTTATGCCCTATAAGATTAATAAAATTTTCAAATTATTATTTTAACCATCACTTGGGGCAATAAGTTAATCTTACACACATTTAAAAAATATTATTCACACACCAAAATATCCCCTTTTTTGTGAAATAACTCATGTACATGCTTATCCAGCAAAATTACTGAATTTACTATTTATACGTTATTAATGTAATTGTATAACCGATTATCAGATTATATGATTGCATTATATACTTATACATTGTTAAACACTACTCTATTTAAGGGTCAAGTGTAAGATAAGTTCACTCACGAAACGGTGTCTCCTTATTTTCTTGTCTGTTGTTGATCGCTCACTGCTCCGTATAATACGTGTTCCCTCGACGAATGACTAATTCACTCTGTCAACCAAACACCAGGTGACCTGCGCAGCTGATTGCGCACTATAGAGTGCGCACCTCGGTTAGGTTACTGACCAGTGGCTATGCACTGACTCACTCAGCTGACTAAGCTGACAGTGTGTTCTAGTCATTCGTCGAGTGAAGAAGTATTATACTAAGCAGTCAGCGATCAACAACGGAGTAAGAAAAAGGAAATTATGTTTTGTGAGTAGACTTATCATACACTTGAAACTTAAATAAAATAGTTTTTAATAAAGTATCCGTAATAATGTGACAAAATAATAATTTATATAGTAATAATGTCTTTATATTTAGTTATTTTATCATATAATATATTATATATACATTAATAAACATTGACGAATAATTTACAACTAATGTAACATAATTGCCAACACTCGAAACTTCAAAATAGTAGTTTTTAATAGCGTATATTGATCATTTCACAAAAATTGCGATATTTCATAAAGCTAATGTTTATGAAAGACACATGTTATTATTTTGAGTAAAAACTTTTTTTGAACAGTATAAACTTATTTTCTCTAGATAACCCTTAAGAAATCAAGTCGAAAAAATATTTCCGTGGCAATAAGATGGAAAAAACAGGCCACAATGTCATTACCGTAACGCGAAGCAGTTAAAATTTACTTTCTTAGCGGCTTATACTGCCTATATGATAAATTTTCAATTTTTCAGAAGTATTTTTCAATGTTGTGAACCGTCAAGCACCTTTTCTAGTGGTTGAGGACGATACAAAAATTTTTTGAAAGTGTACAATGCAGTTCAATAAATTATTGTGAAGTCTAGTTTTGATACTTTTGAATTGGGCGAGACAAGTAATTTGGTAGGGCGAAGTAGTCCATTATTTGACAATTTGATTTGACCATATTGTATAGTAGAGCGAACAAGCTCGATATGACCAATATTTTATTCCACATATTTGAATGCGCCTAGTCGTAAAGTCATCGTGAATATAGACTGTTTGTCCTGATAAAATATAAGCGGTCATTATCGTAATGCGTTTTTTAAGTTTTTTAAAAATGCCACTGAAATTAACATGTGTTTTATAAAAATGACAAAAAAGCTGGGCTCAGAAGTTTTCAGCTAGTTTGGACCTTACGTAGCGTAGGAAAAATGAAAAAATTTTTAAAATTCTATTATGAAAATCCTATTTTACACACCAAAATATCCCGTTTTTCGTGAAATGACTCATGTATAAACTATGTAGTGAAATTACTGAATTTACTATGCATGCATTATTATCGGGTTACTTATTACATTACATAATTACATTATGTACTTGTACTTCATAAAAAACTAGTCTGTTTAAGTTTAAAGTGTAAGATACGTCTACTCACGGCAATGACGTTATATTAGACGGCAATGACGTTATATTAGTTATCAATTATTCGTCAATGTTTATTGATTTGTTTATGTGTATATTATATAATAATATAACTAAATATGAAGACATTACATACGTATACGTTATTGAAAACTACCTCTATTTAAGTTTCAAGTATAAGATAAGTCTACTCACGAACAATAATCTCCTTATTTCCTTGTCTGTTGTTGATCGCTCACTGCTCAGTATAATACGTGTCGATTCGACGAGTGACTAGATCACACTGTCAACCAAACATCAGGTGAGCTGTGCAGCTCATTGCGCAGTATAAAGTGCGCACCTCTGCTAGGTCACTGACCACTGACTCACTCAACTGACTAAGCTGACAGTGTGTTCTAGTCATTCGTCGAGTGAACACGCATTTACTGAGCAATGAGCGATCAACATCGGAGTAAGAAATAAGCAGATTATGTTTCGTGAGTACACTTATCTTACACTTGGAACTTAACTAGAGTAGTTGTTAATAAAGTATACTTATGTAATGGTTTGGTTTTCGAGATAACGATATTAAAAGCAATTGACAATATATATATATTGCCTAAATATAATGAAACAAAATATTAATTTATATGATATCTTCATATTTAGTTATTTTGCACATGAATAATATAGACATAAATAAATTTATAAACATTGACAAACAATTAATAGCCAATGTAACATCATTGCCAACACTCGAAACTTAAACAGAATAGTTTTTAATAACGTGCATAGGTCATTTCATAAATACTACACTGCCGTGGCCGTAAGATGGAAATAATAGGCCAACATAGCATTACCGTAACGCGAAGCATTTAAAATTTTCATTTTTAGCGGCTTATACTGCCTATGTGTTAAGTTTTTAATTTTTTACGCTATACTTTCAAAAATATTAATCATTTAGCATCATTCTTTTTAGTAGTTACCGACGATAAAACAATTTTTCGAAAGTGTACAAGGCGTTTTAATTGTTAAGCCTAGTTTTGACACTTTTGAATTGCGGTAGCCGAATGATTTAGTAAGGCCAAGTGGTCCATTTTTTGACATTTGAATATGATCATTTTGTACAGTAGAGCGAACAAGCATACCGACCAGTTTTTTTTAACCATAAATTAGAATGTAGCTAGTCGTAGTGTCATCGTGAATATAGAGAGTTCTGCTAACTAAAATAAGTGGTCATTACGTTATGCCCCTAATCTCAGAGATATTTTAAATTATCGATTAGGTTACTTTAGTGTACGAAGGCAAAAACTAAATTTTAGTTGAATAATTCCGATTTGGGGCTTCAGAATTGCCAAAAAAGTACCATTACTACAATGTTTTTTTGAAGTTTTTTAAAAATCCCATTTGAACAACACGTATTTTGTAAAAATGACACGAGAGCCGGACACAAAAGTTCCCAGTTAGTTTGGACCTCACATAAAGTAGAAAATAATAAATAAATACTAAATTATGAAAATCCTACTTCACACACTAAAATATACCGTTTTTCGTGAAATGACCCACGTTCACTTTTGAGGTGGCTTCATTTTATTAATGAACCTCTGCGAGAGACAAGGCAGCGTTTGCGTCCAACTCTTTCCATCCTCGTACCCAAAACACACGGAGCAAATAAACACCGTTCGGATCAGAAGCTGGCCGTGCGCTCGTTGAAAGCCAGGAGAGGAATAATCGCGACTTTTTAGACGCAGCCGGTCCCCGGAACAATGCTCTTCAAAGTCGAAAGGAAGGGAGAACCGGCGCAAAAGTTTCCAGCGCGAATCTCAAATTTTCCCCGGCCCCGAAAACCATTGTATCGTCCGACGGATCCCGTTGCACCACGTCGAGCGGTTTCGCATCCGCCCTTTCTTCCCCCCCCGCGATAGCCAACCCCCTCTCTTATCTTCCAAAAAGTGCCCTGCCTCGTTTCGGCTCCCCCTGTTTTTTCCTCCCCCCCCCCCCCCACCCCCTCATTGTCCGCAACTTCGACCGCGACTGGGAGAAGAAGGAGGAGGAGGGACAGTTGGAAAAAGAGAGCTCCAACTGGCAGGCGTTCAAATCTACTTGTACAGACCCTCGAGCCGATCTCCCGCGCTCCGAATATGTTTTCATCATCGCCGCGCGGGACGTCGTTACTGGCATTTATTACGAATACGGGCGGCCGAGCTCGATGGCTCCCCCTCGGCGCGTGTGTGGATCCAGCCGAAAAATACGCTGCTCGCGTTGACATTTGAGCCAGTGTCCGAATTCGGAAGAGCGAGATTCAATAGAGCCTCGATACAGTCCGATGGTTACCCGTCTCTGTCCGAAAATACAGCCTGATCAGATGGATAAAATCGTCACACGGTACCCAACCGCGTTACGAATCACCAATTGGTGGCCAAACATCGCAGGAACAAGACGAATCGGGCAAACAAAAAAACATTTCCCCTCTGCCCGCGATCCATCTCATCCCTGGTCGAACCAGCGACCTCCCCCCTGCAGCGCGAGAGAAAACAAAACAGGGGAATACCCCTCGTCAATCCCCTGACGATAGAGCACGCATTAACGTCCGATCGAGTCTTGAGCTCCGTAAAGCCCAAGAGTGGAAAAGTAGGTACGGAGAACGAGCGAGAAAAGGGGGGAGGGGGGGGGGGCATGCAAAGCGTTTCCGGGTAGAGCCCGTGACCCGTGACCCAGCCACCTCCTTACACTACTCTACTTTGCCCACCTCGTTACCAACAGTTTCACGGAGCGCGGGCGAAATAATGGGACGCGGTGCGTCGTTGATGACGCCCCGTCGATTGCATCGCGCGCGCGCGCGACCTCCTTCCGACTCGTTGTCGCGTGCAGCGCGGAAAAATGATGTTTCCGCGAGGCCGCGGGGTGCATTCCCCAGTTCGAGCGGACCACCTTTGTTTTCGTCGAGGGTTTTTGAGTATTTGGGCACTGGGGATGCAAGGGTGCTGAAATGCGGCACGGACGAGGCTAATGTAATCGAGGTAGCTTGATGAATTTTGAAAAACCTGTAAGACGCGAGAGGGAAGAAATGATACGTACAAAGAAATAGCTCTGCTTTGAGGGGAACTGGGCTTGTGTTTTTTTTGTTTTGTTTTTTTTTTTCTAGTAACCATCGAGGTTTGATTCTGGTCGGAGGCTCAACGCGTTACGCGTTGTTCGACAGCCGAATCAACAAAATTGTCTCGCCATGAGAACATATTGTTGCATAGTTGTTATTTGCGTTTGAACACTTTTCTCTCATGTTCCGATTTGTTTGCAAAAATACATAATCAATTGATCCGTAACAAAAGTAAACACTTTCATATGCATATGTGTCCAGGAGACAATGTCCAAAGTCCTTGCGATGAGCGCGTGAAATATGTAACAAGTTGTCCTGTTCCACAGTCCCCCAGCATTATAGTTTACTGTTTGATAAACCTTGTTGGAAAGTGAAGAATATTGCACACTGATTTTATTCTTTATCGAATACCTACTAACTAATTCGAATAGCACGCCTGGATCGACAGTGTATTGAGAATCTGGATGTACACCTTAGAGTTACACCATGAATTTGAGGGTACAGTGCAACACTGACAACACGACATATTGTCGATTGAACCTATCCAACTATCCGCGAGGGCAAATTTACATCGTGATGCTTGCACTCGAGCGTACATCCAGATTCTCGATGTTTGCTCGGGTATACCCAAAGACCCGGTGAGACAACTGCTCGTATTAGACGTTTCTCAGTTACACGGTATAGTCGGCGATTCGAGGAACGGATCAAACCTGGGAAATATTATTTCCGGTCACGCGTACCTATTCATCAGTCGCGCAGGCTCTTACAGTTACACGTCCAACCCGCTCAAGTTCCAGCTCCGCCTTCACGGTTCACGAATGAAAAAGCTTCCCGCTCCCCGTTACACGCGCGTACCGATAGACCAGAAACTCAGGAGCGCGCGCCCAAGTCGGCACACACAGAGACGTACGGAAACGCACTGAGAGACGCGGCCGCGCGCAATATATGTATATATATATACTCGCAGCCAGCCGAGCGCGTGCAAACAGCGCGCCATCCCGACGACTATTTGCGAGCTCGTGCATGCACACCCCAATGGGCATACATATCTATATCCCGCATGTGTACACACCCACACACAGACCCGGACGTACTGTCTGCGGGTAATGGGTGGTGCAGCCCGCACGTAGCTGGTATAAGCTACGGGTGTGTACGCGAGCCGGGCGGCGCCGGGCGGGGCCGGGGGCCGGCGCGGGGGGGGGGGAGTGGGGGGGGGGGGGGGGGGGGGGGGGGGGGGGGGGGGGGGGGGGGGGGGGGGGCAGCTCCGTGTTCCATGCGAGAGTGTATACAAGCGCGAACGACCCAGAAGGAGTGCGAACTCCGTACTGCTCTGAGCTCTTCCTCCGCGCGTTGGGCTGCGAGATAAGGCTATACAAGGGGGGTCTTCGTGGGAGGATTTGAAAGTGTCTTTTTTTTCTTTCTTTTTTTCGTAGTCCACGAATCGAGGCTGGAATCAGAAGGTGAGCCGGTGACGTTTACGATCCGACTGCCGTGAGTCAGTGGCGTTTCGTAACTCGGAGGCTAGTTGTGACGTTAAAACGAAAAAAAAAAAAAAAAAAAAAAGGAGGGGGGGGGAGGGAAGAGGCAAGAAGAAAAAAAAAAAAAAAAAAAAAAAAAAAAAAAAGCCGAGGCTGGTACGGTGAAGCGAAATAGCGTGACACGGGACTCGGGGGGTATAAATTTGGGGAAAGGAAGCTAATTTTTCGCGAGAAAGGGATTTATCGTCCTGCGATCCTGTCGGAGCTGTCGGAGGACTCGGATTGAAACGCCGCGGGACGGGAGTGGCGGCTGAGTCTCGAAAAGCACGTGACGTCGCGATTGTAATTGAGGACAGTTTATTTTTTCACAATTACTCTGTTAATGCGATCGAGGACTGTACGAATGTACGGTGTAATGTATGATTCGCGGGTCAAAAGCGCGGTGAAATTGTTTTTCAGTGTTTTCAACGTGTGCGTTTTCTAGTCCGAAAAGTTACGACGCAATATTACACTCCTGATGATCTCGCCGCGTTAACATATCGTGCGTTCACCTCCCCACGGGCATGAGCACAGTCTCCCTTGCGCGCATTTTTCCTCCGATACTCAAAACTAAGTACCACATGGATCGGCAAACTGCCCTGCGGGCGAATACTTCTAGGCTTACGTGAAAAAAAAAAATAAATAAAAAAATAAACTCGCGAAACCATTAAACGAGCCTGCACGGGTACTTTTATCGCTCTCGTTCCCGCTAAATCAATAGAGCCGAGCTGTATAGCAGGGGACAGCCACCGCCACGGGGACAGCGCGCCGGATCGTAAATCTCATTCGAGCCGCGGCGCGTAAACGTCGTTATGCGAGTTTAGAAAACTCGATTGATATAGAGCGGCCGGGGTGCGTTTTAAAATTGCCCCGCGACGTGAACTGGTATCGGCCCACGGGCTGAATGGCGCGAAACGTAGCCCGCGATTGTTCTAAATTGCCTGTTGTTTTTACAAAGCTCCTCGGGCTCAATACAGGAATGATCGTAAAGATTCATCCGCCAACCATGTGATTTTCAAAGAAACGCACGAGTACATACCCCCATTCGACCCGCTCGGCGGAGATATCGGAATCGAATAGCCCCAGGGGGGTGGTCCGGTCATAGCGGCTTAATAGCCTAATTTCACGGCAGTTGGGCAATCATCCCGCTCTTCCATCCCATTGAAGGACTTCCCCACGTCCGTTCGCAGCTCTCCGCCCCATATACATCAGCGCGTGCGCCGCTGACCGGGGTGATAATATAATTCGCTCGTCGACGGGCTCCTGTTTGATGACCGGCCGGACTATACAACTCCGCTTGATCCTCTGATGGACTCGAAGCCCTCGCTCGCCCAGCGCTGATGTACTCCGCGCGTGCCTGACAATTTCAGGGCGGCCGCATTCCTTGGCTGTTGCGGGGACGGGGTTGTTTTCGTTGTTGTAGCGGTGTGGTGCGAGATGAGATTTGGGCTTGGGGAGAGAGATGGATGGTTTTGATTTATCGATTGTGGAATTTATGGGGTCGCTGAGTGGTGGAAGTGATGCGGAGGATTTATTAGTGAGGGGTTTGGGAGGATTGACGGCGTTTGAGCGCTTGGATTAGGGAGGTGGTCCCGTCTGACCACACGTGGGTTTTACTACTGACTGGCGACTTTTGCGTTTCGAGGGATTTTCTTGGGATTCGGGTGATTATTCTTATGCAACAAATCTTATTTTTGAATATAAGTACTTGATAACGTAGTGTATGATGGATTTTTTACTTCATAGAATGCTTGTTGGATCAAGATTTTTGAAACGCTTGGGTAGGTCTAAGGCTTATTACGTTGTGGCCTGACAACAATTTGTCTTACTACTGACTGAAAATTGCATGCGTTGCAGCATTTATTGCAAAAAATAATTGTCTTTTGTGCATGGAAATTTTCGTCAGATCGGGGAAGTGGGCCGGTCTGACCATATATTGGTTTTACTACTGATTGACGATTTTTTGTTTCGATGAATTTTCTTGGTACATATTCGGATAATTATTTTTGTTTACGAAATCTCATTTTTGAATATAAATACGTGATGAAGTAATGAATGATGGGTATTTTACATCATAGAATGATTGTCGGATCAATATCTATGAGAAATTTGGCTGGGTCTAAGGTTTATTACGTTAGCCTGACGAAAATTATTTTTTTTACTAACTGAAAATTGTATGCATCGTATCATTTACTGCAAATAAGAATTATCTTGTGTTAACGCGTAACAACAGGATTCATATTTAATTTTATTATTTGTTTCGTTATCGTTTTACCGTTAAAAGAGATTCATGATATCTGGAATCTTTCAGTTTATATTTTTCTGGTCCAACAAAATATTGATTTTACTACTGAAATTACACTGTGTAACATTCGCTCAATGATTTATGTATTTAATAGTTGGTTGGTAGGCGTGAAAATGGTTTTTTAGAATATTACTAGTCTAAAAATTCTACACTAATGATTGTCTGACTAAACATGTCTTATACTATTGATCAATGAGAACCACTAAAAGTATTTTCTTTTGTACCCTTTACTAAAGGCAACTCTCACATCCCAATATGTAATAGAAAAATAAACGTATGATATTTCATTCATCTTGATTTAAAAATTTTTTAAGAGGAAAACCAAAAGGTATCTATTCTTTAATGAAAAGAAATAGTCAAGCAGAAGTGAGTAAAAAATCGCGTTGTTATATTGTTGTTAGTTCTTTTAATTCGTTAACGATGATATTTTTAATTAAAAAGTTTGAGTAATAATGTTTGTGAATGTAATATAATACAATATATTTGTTTCGTAATTTTTAAATTTTAAATCGGTAATGATGTTGCAAAGAAGAGTCCTGAGAATAAACAGTTATAAATCGTAAAAAAGTACATATATACGCATATACATATTTATGCATCAATTATTGTTTACAAATATTACACAAAAGAATTTCACAAAAGAAATTCAAACTATATTAACGTTAGGACCGACAGAAGTGATGCTGTGCATTTTCCGTTTATTTATCCCTTCAAAGCTGTAAGCGCTGGTGTATCATTTTGTGAACAGCTTTGAATAGGAAGCTCAATGAGTCCAAGGCTCAGAATGAAAGGTCTATTGTGTACTATTTATGAATATAACGATTGTTGTTGAAGGATATGTTTTACAAATAAAATACTCTGATGCAGTTTTACTCAATGAGTAGTAAAAGCTGCATTGGGTCAGACATAAGCCACGTAATGTTCATGTAGAATCCATAATGGATATTGACATTTTTTAAATTAGCTGTTCAAACGAACGAGCTGCATGTTAATTGAATTCTTTGATGTATGGCATTCTTTAATCAGTAGTAAGGTCGGTAGTGGGTCAGACTGGAACCAACCACACAATCAGGCGCATGTAGACGCAACAAACGTTTTTAATTAATCAAACGAATTTTGTATGAAGTTTTATGAAGGAAACTCTCAGCTAAAATATCTGCTGATTCTGGATAAGATTTGAAAGTAGTAAGCTCAAAAAACCAAATAAATACTGTCTTCGAGAATCGGACGATTATACTTAATGAATTATCATCTTTTGCTTTGAAGTTCTATCATAATCAATTGTTGAAATCTAACGATCATTTTTATATTGGTAATTAGCTGATTCCGTAACGATTTTCAATCGACCGTTTTGGTTTTTATACTGAACAAATAAAACATGGTCGGAAAAATCGATGAAACGTAAATAATTTACCCTCACTAAATTTTGCTTGTTTAACTGAATTATTGATGGAAATATAACTCTAGCAAAAATATCTCCAGAATTATTGGAGCGATACTTACAAGTCTCGGTAAAACTTATAATTCCAAGAAACCAGACACTAAACAGACTTCCGATCCCTGAGAAGGAAGCACCCAGATCGTGTTTCCGCTGCTACAGAACAGATTCTCAAAAGCCCATTGCCTAGTAACTCTTGTTCATCATATCATTCTAAAACTTCTTGTGTCCATAGATATCTACGTAAAAGAGAAATCATAAATCCTCTAACGCGACTCTTCCGTATACTCCACACTGAGGACAGAGAGAAATCTCAAGTTCCCTTCGAAGAGTGGAAAATCGCACTCACCGTCGCCACGTGTTTTCTCTGTACAGGAACTCCAGAGCCAACGGCATGAGACTCGAGAGCGGAATAAAAAGAGAAGCCCGTCCAGATCATTCGTATATATATATACGTGTCGCCCACTACGTGTTTCGAGCGAGAAGCCATTTTCGCTACAAGTCCGAAGAGCAAAAAAAAGCGATTAAAGCGTCAATGATACTTTTTCCTCCCCCCCGATTTTCATTCATCACACATACCTGCATCCATTTCCCCCTTTTAACTTCCAGATCCGAGCCCTGGAGCTTCCGTCGACTCTCATCCCCCGACTCTTTCATATACCCGTCGAGCATACACACGGTGCTAATCGCGCGAGCCGATCGTTAAAACAGTGCGAAATATACTCACAAAAGAGGGAACGAGTGCAAAGCTATGAGTCAGGGCTCTTTTGGTGTGTGTATAGAGTATGAGCGCGTGACTGGGGGCCGTTAACCCATAGGAAGGCGAGGTCGGTACCGCTTATTCGCTCGCTTCTTCGGAGAACCCCTGCATGTGGGTGTAGCTTTTAGTGTGTTTTCTACCTGTTGGACTCCACTTGTATACGAATACGAACACGGTGAAACGATCGATGAAAATATCATTCGGTTTCCGAGATTAAGACGTGGTGTTTGGAGATTTGACGGGCTCTTAGCGGTGGGCTTTTCATTCGTGCTCCGTGGCATAATTATTTTTCACCATCCAAATCTTTTGTACGGTATAAGTTCCAGGATTTTGGGGTAGAAAGTTTAAATCGAGCGGTTGGGAATTTTTATTTTTTAAATGCATTACAGTGGTGTACATAAGTGTTTCAAAAGTTGCCAAACAGATCTATCATCAATTACTTCGCAAGCTCTACTCAACTGAAGAATTCATTTGTAAGATGATTGGCACAAAAAGGGGCGTAGAGTGTAAAACATTCCTCTCGTAGGTTTAAAAACTTGCAAGTGCGTTGATTTTAAAAAAAGGATGTTTCACGTTCTCCATCCATCCTGCGTTGATTTTTAACATTCCGAATTTTTCAATTCAATATGCCTTATCCGATGATTTATAATAGATCCATTGGATTGTTTTACATTTTATGAATATGCTCTTGGATACTCGGTGCGCTTCAACAGTTCCCACCCACAATCATGGACTAGGATTACCGAATTACAAAAAAATCCGATGAGGGCGAACACTCCACCGTACACGGCTCGAAGTTGTAAACAAGGGTGGCGATGCGAAGAAGGTGAACTCGGCTGAAGTGGGGGAGGAAGGAAGGAAGGAAGCTCCGCGACCGCGTGGTGTTCGATCGATTTTCAGGGCAATCGACTTTGCACGCTTCTGTTTCCGTTGCAGCTGCTACATCGTCTCGTCGGTTCGGCATGGACGCGTGATATTTTTTTCAGTCCCCCCCCCCCCCGGACTACGGAAGTTTTCGCGATCGTGTTTTTTTGACATTGGCCTTTTCGAACACGAAGTCTCGCCAAAGTTCGGCTAGACGTTGGTCAAATTCGTTCTCAAATTCCATCCGTTCCATCGAGACGAAAAGTTAAAACTCGGGGAGTTGGGAAAAAGTTGGTGCCGCGGCAATGAGATTTATGGTGACAATAGCTAGCCAGTGGTATCCGCAAAACTTTCGGAGTTCATTTGCAGCTACAACGAATCGGACCTGCTGCATTGAAGTTCCTAACTGCGAACAGCACGCTTCCTCACCACAAATGAGCGGAAGAACACGAGTAGGGCTGAATACGATACTCGCTGTTCAAATGTATCTGTATAACACAAGTATCTCTCGCTACTTGTGGAAATACGGAAACTCAACGGGGAGGGGGGGGGGGGGTGATCGAGAGATAGCGAGAGATAAATGTTTGCGCACGCGGAAAAATGCTAAGCTCGTAATCCGATATTACATCTCGAGCCGGTGGCTCCCGGGTTCCGCGCGAGGAATCCTCCGCGTACGCGAGCGATTTTGCGGGATAATATTTTCCCTTCTGTGCAGTTGGAAAATCCGAGCGGCAGTTTCCTCGAGGGGGAAGTTTTCTCGAGTAGTGACCCCGTCCGGGGAGATTGCAGCCTGATGACTGTGTGTCTCGTGAAAAATTCCCGGTCGGATTGGGGGCGGGTTCGAGTCTTTTGTCGCCGTGGACGCTCGTTCTGTACAAAGTTGGACGACTTTTGCGATTCTCTGGGCGTTTGCTGTAGTGTACGCGGAAGGATAGGAGGCTTACGCTTCAGGAGAGTGATGGTTTCCAGGGTAGCAGCTCGCTGGATAGCCTTACTAACTGGGTTAACTTGTCAGGTTGGGGACGGGGATTTTGCGATGGGTTTCTTTGCGTCGAAATGTGAAAAAAGCTAAAGTAATTCTTGCTCTTGATCCTCAATCGCGTGATTCGATGTTATGCTGATGACGGGCGTAGTAGTAAACATTTTTCAATGAAATTTAACTTTTGCAATTTAAACCTCATTGTATTCGAAAGTTACGAAGGTTTGAAGTTGAGATTAGAAATTATCGTAGAATCTGCGTTTAATATTATACAATGTGTCCTTCGATTTCTGTTTTTTAATTACAAAACTTTGTAACTTTTAAATAAAATCTTTCATGACAAAACCGAAAAAAAACATTATTTCTCAGGCTTTGATTATAGTTTTCATTATATCATGGATAGAACATGATATCCCCGAACGCAGCATCTTTTTTGATTGCTGGCCATAATTTTCGTCACAATAACGAAACGATGGACTCTAGAACCGAATATAGCTTCAAACCAATCCTCATTGAAATCCATGACCCACACCTAGTCCTTCCATCAAGTTATAGAGCTCTACAGAAACTCGTACAGTTTTTCCGTACTCCCCAGCAACAATATATTCACCAACAAAAGCTCCAGGGGAGCCCAGCTCTGCCGAACAATACCCAATTCCAGGAGGCAGATCATCATCCCCGCTCGCACTGGCTATTTTCATAGGATAAACCGACCGGCCTGATGAAAGCCACTGCAGCCTGACGTATAGGGGGTGGGAGCGGTAGAGATTAGCATATCGATCGGCCGCTCGAACGTTCGAGCCCAAGATTGAAAAAACAGCGGCAGTTCGAAGTATTCAAATTTTTTCATTTTCCCCGCAAAGTAGGGGAGATTGAATTTTTTCAATCAGATACGCGGTAATGACTTTTGACATTTAACGAATCCAGGTTGCAAATAATAACTTTGGTATCGGATAACGGTTCGAAAACTTTCGGTCTTTCGTGACGCGTGATTCGTATTTTATCACGTCAAGTGCATTTAATTGCCTCGTTAACACCACGAGCCCGATGATTTTTTAGCTACCAACAGAGGTCGCCCAGAAAAGAGCCGCACGACCGCGCGAATAGGAATATCCGGAGCAGCTAAACGATAATGAGATGCTCGCGAAAACATAGTTAGGAGCGGCGAGCCCGAGATCCCGCGATTTCGCAATCGGATTCGTCTTTTTTCTCGCCGACAGCCTTGGACGACGGCCAGTCCGCGCTCGAGCCTCTATCTCTCTCGCCAATCGGCTCGTAACTGTTTCGGGAAAAAGTCTCGTTCGCGTGATGCACAGACGTATACTGCGAGCAGAGTTACTTTTTTTCTGATGCACGATCGCTCGCGTACACGTTGGCATTTTTTTGTTGCCGCACTCGATGCACTCGCCAAGCTATACCGCGAGAATGTACTCTTTTGGTTATTATATATGATAGGAAATCGAAACAAACAAATATCTCGTCGAATTGTCGTGTAGAGAGTGGTTTTCAGTTATCAAAAGCAAAGTAAACAGTGCAGTGTAATGGCATTTTTTACTAAGTTTGCCTTTTTACTGACTAGTTGAATAAACATAAGGTCAAGTCATTTTAAATTCTTCGCACTAATCAATGACTCGTCTGACCTCAATCGGCTGTTTCCACTTAGCTTTGTTTAATGTTTCCGCGCTAGTCAATAGCTCGTCCAACCCAACTCGACTGTTACTACTTACTTTTACCGACGGTGTCCGATCGTCGATGGCTCGTCTTACCCTAATCGACTGTATCTACTTGATTTTTTCTGATGTATCCATCTGTCAATAACTTGTCTTACCACACTCGACTGTCTCTACTTTGTTTTGCCTGATGTATCCGTGTTAATCAGTACCTTGTCTTACGTGACTTGACTGCTACTACTTACTTTTGCCTCTCGATGGCTCATCTTATTACCTCATTGGACTGTTTCTACTAGTATTTTGAATTCTAGCTTATCCAGGATGAAAAGTAGAGTTCTGAGGGCACAAAAAATCAAACGGTTGCAGATTTATGAATAAACTAAACAATATAAGATTATGTTCTTTTAATTTATTAATAATTATATATTCTTTTTAGTTCATCATCGAAAGAATATCCTCGTAATAGTTCAATGTTTTTTGTCAAAACCAGCTCTGCGATCGCGCGTACCAATAACAGCAGTAAGCGCTTCCCCGGCACGCGTTACAGCGTAAAAGTGGGCGGGATCGCGCGCACCATCTCTCGCTTCCTCCCGAATTCAAGCGTAGTGAGAAGACCTGTGCTCTTAAAGTGTAGTCTTGCAGCCCGTCTGGGTAGGCACGGCGGGTGCGAACCTTACCTCGGGAAAGGCGTTGGGTTCTGAAACTCAATTAGGAAGCGCAGAGGGGGAAGTGTTACAGTGACAGGCTGCGCTCGTATATCTTCACGGGCTCCCCTTCCTTCGGCTTCTCTCTGCCGAGCTGAACAGAACCGAAAGTACTGGCTTGACGCGAAGTTTTTTAGTTCAGACACCGGATTTTAGAAACTTTTTTGCAAACATTTTTCTTTTTCCTCCCCCCCAAATAGACGGTTAAAAAGATTCATCGTCCATGCAACAGTTTTTCGGCTATATTCAAAAGATACCTCACCGTACCTCAAAAATATCTCTGGACCCTTGATTCCCACGCCCCTTTTCCGCACCCGCAATCAAACTCCAATTTCAATTTCAAACCATCCTCGGCAAAAAGCAATACTTCTCGCAAAACATCCGCCGACTCGTCCTAAGCGAGGAAGAGAGGGAGCAAGGTCGCGGGAAACATCCCGTGGCGCGCGGGGTGGTGCAAATTAGTGTCAGCGGAAGATCATGAGCGACTCCCGCTCGTCTCCCGCTGCAGCTCGTTATCTCTTTAATTACAAGGCGCCGCCGCCCGTCTCTCCCCTCGCTCCCTCGCCCGCCGAACTTCGTCCCAGATGAACCGCGATCGCTCCTACAACCGCGACAAATAGCATTTCCGCGGAGCGAGTCCCGATCGCCCCTGCGAAAACCAAAAGAAAAAAGTCACGCATGGAAACACCATTTATTCCCCCCTTCCGAAAGAAAAAGAGGAGAATCACTGCCCGCAAAGAACCAAGCACGAGGTCCTCTTCTCTCCGCAGACGGGCCCGGAGAAGCATGTGGATCCGGCCGCGAGCGGCGACGTAGCTGGTTCACGCGCGAGCGACCCTCCCTCGCGAAGGGGGACGGACAAACAGCCGCAGCAATCGTCCGTCGGCCCGGCCCGAAGATACCCAAAGCTCGGCCGGACGCGGTCGGCGTTGGAAAGGATCGGGGTGTCGAGGGAAGGAGGAGGAGGAGGAGGTGAAGGGGACGGTTCGGGCGCGAGCCGAGTGCACGAGCGTACGGGCACTACGGCTGGGAGCCGGGCGCGCGGTCACCGCACGGTCGACGACGGGAGGCGCCGTAGGCGGACCTTCGTACGAGCCTCGAGGGTCAGTTTGCGACTCTAGTGCGCGATCACGCTCCTCGTCGTCCTTGTCGTCGGGGCACGCGCGGCGGCCAGCGGCCAGTCGTCATTCTCATAGCAGCGACTGCAGCGGCGGGAGCTAGCCGGGGGCCCAGACATGGCGTTCGCCGCGGCGAGGATGATACTCAAGGACAAGCGGAGGAAGCCGAGCAAGGAAGACTTTGCGCCCCGCAACAGGAGCAAGGTATGACGCCGGGATCGCGCGCCCATTGTCAATATTCTGTGTACGCTGCGTAATAATTTTTTTGTTTCTTTGCGTATGGAGATACATGTACATACGAGTAGATATATATATATATATATAGATATTCCATTGTACCGTGTATCCTGCGGCTGTCTTGGTCCGTAGTCTCTAGTCTAGCTTAGTCGTCTTAGTATAGTGTCTCTAGTCCGTAGTCGGTCATTATTATTATTGTTATTAAACCCCCCCCCCCCCCCCCCGGCCCCATCACCACCACCTATCTGTTTGTATATTTAAGACGTAGCTGTGCTCCGATGTTGACGACACGCACACACGGTTTCAACCCCCCACCAATAGTCACTGGATAGCCCGATCTAGGGCTTATTCTCGGGTTTCGATACCCCGCCATGTATCGACGGGATTTGAGCTCCCCTTGGTTTGTTTTCGGCTCGATTATTCATTAGCACCGAGGGGGCGGAGGGGGCATGATTTTCGATCGTTCCTGCTGCCGTTGCGACACTTACACGGGGCTTCGTTAATAATCGAGCTCCGCCGGGGGAAGTAATTGTTCGAGCGGGGGTGCCTCCCTCGGTCCCTTTAGTTTTTTCATTCGGCCTGGTAATGAGTTTAATTACTCACGCGCACCCGATGCCTCTACACGTATATATGTATCTAGCTCCGAGTGCTCCGCAGTCGGGTTAATTTTTCCGATTGAATTTTCTGGTGGTTGATTTTTCGCGCGCGGACGGTGGGCGGAGCGCATCGAATTTTTACCGCGATTTCGAAAGAAAATACGAACGATCCACCGTCGCGTCGGAAAACGCGCTCGGCGAACGCGTTCGAATTGAAAACAAAACGTTCAAATCATACGAACCTCCCGGGAGTGAATAATTACATCGACGCGGAAACTTTCGCAAAAATATACAACACCCACACCCGCGAGCGCCAAACCCGGACGGCGATAAACACCGAGCGGCAAAGCAAACACGCCCCGCGTCCAAGCGTCCAGCACGCGAGATAAGAGGGCTGACGAATCGTTCGGCGCGACACGCCATCGCGGGCTTGTCCGAAACGACCGGCCCGTTCGCGCGCGAATTCGCGTTCGATGCGACGCCAGGAGCGTGCCGCGCGAGGAGCTGGTTATAATCGTGCACGAGCCCGTAATGGACCTTCTTCCAAGGGGGTACAGGACGCGCAGGACGGAGGCCCGAGCTCTGTCGCGGGTCGGCGGTGAAACGCGCCTCGGGGCACTTCTCACCGTCGCGCGCGCGCGTGGTATAAATTATAATCCGCCGCTCGGAAAAAAAAAATTCAACACCCCTCTCTCGCCCCGCGCGGCGACTCTGCTCCCGAGAGCCGAGGACTCGGCTTCCCCGGGCAGAGCCCGTACCTTGGAGAAAGAGTCTCGCTCGAAACTTTTCCCGATTGCCCGTAAGAGCCGCGGGCATCGTCCGTCGATCGGGAACTTTGACGGTACAGCTCGGGCCATTCGAATAATGGAGATATTACACCGATTTTCGGAGCGTTGCAGCTCGCGCAACGGCCGGAACGCGGGAGGATTAGGAACGATCGGACGCAGGTCGGGCTGCTGCAGCTCTTCGCCAGCTCCGATCCAACCCCACTGCAGCAGAATCTCCGACCGCGATCCCTCGTTTCCCAACGCGCGCATCAGCGTTCATCCGCGGCGCTTTTCATCTCTATCAGAGTCCAGGCCTCGATCCTCCTCTCTCGGCAGTTTCAACGCAGTCGCGACTCGCATGATCAAAGGACGAGGACGGAGACGGGGCTTCATCGCCCGTATGGCTTATTCTCATCAGAGCCGTACAGTGGCACACGCACGGATACGGAAGCTTGTAGGTGCCACCACTCGCATAGTGAGAGCGCGCGAGTAATATAGATGAAAAGTCGCGCCCTAGCACTGCGATCGTGCGAGCGTGCGA
>JAPYYV010012513.1:0-10273 GCA_030522625.1 Copidosoma aretas | reverse complement strand
AATGATTTTATTTTTCTTGAAAAGTAATGGAAATTAATGTTTGGTTAATAGTTGGGGGTTGGCGCGCGAAGCGTGCAGGGGGCGGAGCCCCCTAGTCTTACAAATAAAATACATTGTAAAGACTTTGTAAAACTAGCAGCTTCATAAACAGCTGCATATGCTTATTTTAAATCAATTCACAACGAATGGTGAGTCTCTTCTAAATATATAATTGGACACAGAATATCCATCTTATCTTCCGTATAATCGTCAGCTCCTTCAACCTCGTTTTCATTCAGCCACTCTAACTGAGTATTTTCACTTTAGGGCGCATAGAAGTTCAGTAGCCCGTTGTGTGACTACTCTTGATGGTTTTACTTTGGTCAATGTTATGACAAAAATATCAGATTAAAAATACGAAGCTTGCAAAAGCTCGTGAACACTATCAAAAGGAAAAAATAACCTTGTCGATACGCCATATATTGAGGTAGTCGACAAAGTTATGATAGAGGGCCTGGACACATCACCGTAGTAAATAGACGGGTTGGCCCTTAGATAGCGGGAAAAAAAACCAAATTCTTACTTACTTTAAACAACGCCAGTGCCGACCGAGCCTTTCTTTCCGCCACTTCACGAAAGAGCTTTCCAATTTCTTGCTGAATATGTTTCTCTAAATCTTCTTTCTTCGGATATTTCACCTTTGCTTCATTCTATAACTTATTCACTTCTTGGTAACAGCACTGCTTGGTCTTCCACGGAACATGTTTTTTTAAATATGACTCGTAAAATTGGCGATAACTCCTTTTGTATGAACGAAACAGTATTATGACCGCGAAAATAATACCACTCACTCAAACTGAAGTCAGAACTAAGAATAAAATGTCCAAGAGAGCAGTGAGTGCCCACAGTCAAGAAAGAGAACGCTTCTAAAGTCTTTTATTGAAGATACGATGTATAGATAAATGTATTGTACAATAAGCGAGCGATCATTTGTGTCAGTACGGAGACGAAAATCCAGACCTTTCGCGTATTTAATCGCACGTATAATTACTCATTATAGTATTTGACATCAGTTCAAAGTAAGCTGTGACACAAAATAATAATGGCCTTGACGATGATGACGAAGGTGCGCGGATGATGGTATAAATGTGAGAGTATGATTGAGTAAGCAAATACACACGTATGCTCCCGCATAGGAACTAACCTATTATCTTTGTTTCTATGGAATTGAATTAAATGTATAATGTAAACGATATCTACAAGCAAAAGCTTCAATAGTATACATTCAATGATTCAATACCATAAATAAAGTTTTGAAATCTGATTGTATTGAGTTATATTACGTGTGTTAAGAAGTATAATTAATAGAGAATTTCTTTCAAGAATCATTTACAGTATAATGCGCGAGTAAAAAAATTTCGTGAGATTTGTAACGCTCCCCCCCCTCCCTTGCATGAGATTTAGTGAGATTTAGCCTGACCTCCCCCCCCCTCTTCCCCTAAACGCCTCACGCAATTTGTGAACGCTCCCTTACCCCCTTATAACTTTGTGATATGGGAAGTGCACGAGGCCCGGAGCAGTACCCGGGTGCCTCCGTGTTAAGGATCGGGAGGAGGAGCACCAGGTCGAAAAATCATTTTCCCGGTTACAAAACTCTGAACTTTATTAATATAAAAGATTAGTCACGGTACAGATTCTTGCGAAGGCACGGACGGAACTGTGTGCGTAACCGCTCCTTCTTCTTCCACAGCTAAGGCGGCGCGGCTATTGGTTGGACTGTCTTGTGCTCATTGGCTCTGCCGGACAAAAAAGCATCTGCTAGAAGACGGCGCGCGGTATGAGCTGCTGCTTGCGTCTTGAGAGTGCGACTTGCGAGCATGGCAGGGTCGCCACATCTACTCCCTCTCCAGTGAGTGACCTTAAAGTGTCAGCGAACGATACAGAATGCGCTTGCTTCGTTGGTTTTGCGGGAGAAGGCGCGTGTGGTGAGTCCGAGGCTTCTGGAGTAGCCGAGGAGGGTGAGGTGGCTTCGTCGAGGTGGGGCGGCTTTTCTGATCCTGTCGACACGTTTAAAAACGTGCGAGCAGCTTTCCAAGTCCCTGAAAACGAAGGGTCGAGAGGGCGAGTTGTGCGCTGCTGGATCAGATTTGAGGGCTTCAAACAGCTGGCGCAAGCCTCGTACGAAAGTTGAGTTGTCCGCGTTGGAGGTCGAGGTGACGAAAAGCTCTCCTGGGACCCGAAGTGATGTGCCGTAGACCATTTCCGCTGGTGATGCTTGCAGATCCTCCTTGTACGCAGTTCTGAGGCCGAGGAGCACCGCGGGTAGGGCATCTATCCAGGGCAGGTTGGAACATTTGAGCGCGGCTTTTAAGGTGCGGTGAAAGCGCACGATCATACCGTTGGACTGGGGATGGTATGATCTGGTTTTGACGTGCGTGGCTCCCATCATCTTCGTCAGCTCTTGAAAGAGTTCTGACTCGAACTGGGCGCCTCTGTCCGAAGTAATAAAGATCGGAGTGCCATGTGCGCTGATCCAGAGACCCAAGGCTTTTGATACCATGTTGGCCTGAGTATTGGGTAGCGGTATTGCCATTACCCAGCGCGAGAATCGATCGATAATCGTGAGGCAGTCATGCATGCCTCTCACGAGAGGTACCATGATGACGTCGATGTGTATGGGTTCGAACCTGTTGTCTGGCTCTGTGAAGCGACCTAGCGCTGACTTGTCGTGACGGTTCACCTTGGAGGTCTGGCAGGTGACGCAGTTTTTGGACCAAGCTGAAAATTCTTTGCGCATGCCAGGTCAGACGTATTTTTGGGCAACAGTGTGCCTTGAGTCCTGGGTGGCAGAGGCTATGGATCACCTCGAAGGCCGTGCGGCGGAGTTTGGCGGGTAGGTAGGGCCTGACGACGTCATGGGCCACGTTGCACCAGACTGAGTGTACATCGAGGACTAGTTGTTGCAGCTGAAGTGCTCGTGTAGGCCTGAAATCTGGGTGTCTGTTGCCTGGGGTGCAGCGATGGAAGCTGGGCTAAGACGGCTTAGCATTGAGATGGTAGCAATAGCTGGGGTTTCTGCAATGCCGTTGTCTGCTTCGATATTGGGGCTGTGGCTTGGGTGGGAGTCGTTTTCTGAGGGGCACATACAAGATAATGTGTTTGCGAGGACATTGTCCTTTCCTCGAGCATGTTTCAGTACTGTATTGGAACGAGAGATGAACTCCAGATAGCACTTGCCTGGGCGAGGCTTTGTCGGAGCGTTACCGGTGCGCAAAGATCTGTGGGCAATGATCTGTGTACGTCGTGAACGAGCAGCCCCCAGGATTCTTTGGAAGTGTTTTATGGCGGCACTGATCGACAGGAGCTCACGGTTGAACGTACTGTGGAGACGTTGTGTGCGGTCCAGTTTCCTTAAGAAGAATCCGAGAGGTCGCCAGGTGCCGATGGGTTCTTGCTGCTCTAGTGTTGCTCCAATGGCTTTGTCTGATGCGTCCGTTCTAAGCGCTAGGGACGCATTGGGTTGCAGGAAAGTGGTGCAAATCGCTTCGACGATGGAGTCTTTGCAGCCTTGGAAAGCTTGTTCGGCTGCGGGTGTCCAAGATTACTTTTTCTTTCCGGTTCGTCCTATGAGAAGCTCGTGGAGTGAAGCCTGGATATGAGCAGCATGTGGAAGGCAGGGCCTGTAGTAGTTGAGCATTCCTAGAAAACGTCGCAGCTCCGCGGCGTCGGTTGGCCTAGGAAAACTCTATGGTTGCGATCTTGGCTTCTGGATGCTGGAGGCCGTCTGTGGAGACTTGAAAGCCTAGATAGAGCATTTGAGGCTTGCCAAAGGCGAATTTTCCGTAGTTAATCTTGAGCTTAGCCTCTCTGAGGGCCGTAAATAGTTGCCGAAGGTGGTCCAGGAGCACGCGGTGGGACGATGAGATGTCAAAAATGTCATGGATGTACGCCTTGGCAAAGGGTAGCGCCTAGTTCGGTGCCAAGAAACTCGAATACACGGAAAAAAGTATTTGACAGGTTAGACGTCGCTGCCACGCTGACTGAAAAACGACATTAGGCTGCGCAGATAACCGGCGCGCATAGGTAGGATTTCACGATCTACTGCATCTGAAAAACCGACACGTACCCTAGATCGTGAAAGACGCTATACTCGTAGACACCGTGAAATCCGCTTCTTGCATCGTGAAAACCAAACTATGCGCGCCGGTTATCTGCGCAGCCTGACGTCGCTTTTCAATCAGCGCGACAGCACCGTCTAACCTGTCAAATACTTTTTTCCGTGTAGGCCGAAAGGTGTTGTTACTCCCGTTATTTCGATGTCCTCTTCTGATACAGGAATCTGGTAGAAAGCCTTCTGCAGGTACACGGTAGAAAAATGTTGCCTGGATTTTCCTGCAGAAGGTCCTGGATGATGGGTAGGGGGTACATGTCTGGAGTGGTATGGCGTTCAGCCGGCGGTAGTCTCCCGTTACACATAATGAGCCATCCTTTTTAGGCACAAGGTGCAGTGGGCTGGCCCATTGACTGTTTAAAGGGCAAATGATGCCCTTTTCCAAAAGTTTGTTGAACACCTTGTGGGCTGCTGCTAGGCGCTCACTAGATAACCTCCTGGGGACGCTCTGCTACCGGAGGCCCAGTGGTGACGATGTTGTGTTTGACTGGCAGATTTGGGATCTGCGCTGGACTGCCGGACGCCTCGAAAAGATCTGCAAACTCGTTAAGCAGAGCTGTATATTGATGTGCCTGTGTGTTATCTGCCAGTTGCTCCGAAGCGGATATGGAGATCTGCTTTTTTAAAGGAGCCTGTTGATATTAGACTGGTCAGTAAGTCGACGAGCCTACGGCAGTAGTTATGGTACCACCATAGGCCGTCGAAACAAACCCCCATCACTCGGCCTCGACGCTCGAACGGTCGGGATTCACTTCAACACGCCCAGAGTGGCACACAAGTGTATGTGTGTCACTGGTCACGGAGAGGCGGTCGGGAAGAGAGTGGGAGGAGAAATAAATGTAGGAAAACTCACAGCCACCTATGTAAAAACTTCATGTGTGTGTGTTTGTGTATGTAAGTGTGTGTGTGTGTGTGTGTATGTGTGTGTGTGTTTGTGTATATCAGTGTGTGCGTGTGTATGATGACACCACTATAGACCGTCTTAATAAACCCCACCACCCTAAGAGAGGGGGACGAAGGGCGCCTGTGCAGCTCACAAGGAGGGGAATCCCACTTTTCTTTAGAATATATATAAATATAAACAATCCACTAGCCTGTGGCTTACGCGCGTTCTCTGGTCTCAGCTTTTGGAGGCTCTTAATCCTCCGAGAGCATATTGCCAACTAATTTTTGTCGTGTACATACCACTAAGAGGGAAGTGAGAAAATGAAATGTGTAAAACTCAGCATAATTGCTGCGCAGAAATTATTACTTCTCCAACACATGTTTTATAAAACGGAATGTGTTGGATGTATATCTTTTGTGAATCTGTCTTGAATACATATAGACATCACTCTAATGAAAACAGAGAATTCTTTTCTCCTTATTTGCTTGTTTTCAGACGTCATTCCTTTCCTCGTAACTTATTGAGTTACTCGCGTCGTGTTTTGGTGCGAAAATTTTTCCTTTCTTTTATATATACCCATTTATATTATTATAACTTATAAGAAAGTGCAGTACGCTATTTCGTTCCGTCTCTCTCGCTCGGAACTGAAGAGCTATCATGAGGACCCGACGTCTATTTTTACTATGTCTATGGATGAAACCAACCAAGTACTAACAACAACGTTACTTCAAGTGACCGATTCAGACTCGTCAAGTAGCAGTAATACTAGTAGTGCCGAAGACAAATGTGAGTTTTGACTGATTTTTTTTCGGTTTTTCAAATCTGTATGTACATGCACATTTTTTTTACAGATAATCCTTTACAAAGGAGAGAGGGGAACCAACGTCCGTGCTTTATCGTGGAAAGCGAAACTACACGTCGATGTCGCCATTTTAGATACGATGGTCGCGAAATACGCGGAAAAATGTCATCACCACCAGGAGATAACAATCTTCATGATTGGCTTCAGGGTTGTATACAAGATTTACATAGACAGATATGTGACAAGAGTAATCCGACCGATTTTGTTGGTTTAACGATAAATTCTAAAAATTTTAATCACGGACCTCTTTGGTTGTCATTTCGGCCTGACAAGATTTCAAAATTAATGATTTGTGGGAACTGTTATTGAAAGGTATTGTAGGAAATGAACGTGTACGTTTCACCGAGGAAATCGTCAATAAAAGATCGATACTAAACATCAGTAATCCCGATGATAATCTTTGTTTGCCACGATCTTTTGCTGCAGCCTATGCTTATGCCGTAAGGGGAAAAATACGCTCAGGTAAGCTGCATGATTATTGGAATCTTATTTATCGCACCAAAGGACCTACGCAAAAAAGAGAAGCAACTGATATTTTAAATTTATGTAACGTTTGAATACCCGAAACCGGTTGTGGCCTGGAGGAAATTCACAATTTTCAGATTTTTTTTTGCAAATCGTGCCACAGCAATTGTTGTGTATGCTTTTTAACACTTTGGTCGCGGTTTTCCACCATTATATGACGGTACCCGTTTAGATTTAGATATAAACGGTCAAGTAACGTATACGCTGCGTATAATATACTATGAGCGACAACATCATTACGAACCAATGATAAATTTTATTGGAGTGAGTGGTAGCTGAGGCTATCGTATACCCGGCAACAAAAGTTATTGGCACGTTGGTGATCATAGATGTTTAAGTAAATGTTACAAATATTTGCAGATACCACCTTATGAAATAACAGAGCTTAATAAAAAATGCGGGATATGCAATAGATCATTTTTTACCAATATGTGTTATGAAAATAATTTGAAAAAAGTATCGTTTAATAAAACCAGTAGCATATGCTAAAAAATTAGAATTTGTCCAACATGTTGTAAAACTGTTCGCGTAAAAAATAGGGGATACGAGAATAAACCACACAAATGTGGTTTCTCCTTTTGTCATACTTGTACAGCCCGTTTACCTGTTCGTCATTTGTGTTTCATTCAACCATTGAACCTGTCCACGCTGCAATCGAACGTATTATTTTTATTTTACGATTTTGAAACACAGCAAACGAGAGGCGTACTAGGAGATGAAGAAATAAAAGTTTATGTCGTTAATTTGTGCGTCGTACAACAAGTTTTTACTAGAAAATAAAAATTTAACCATAAGATGCGAATGTTGCGGGATTTGTGAGTACGTATTCAAAAATGATCCTCTTAAACAACTCGTTGATCTTGCATTTGATTGTAAAAAATATTTAAAAAAAGTTATTTGTATTGCACATAATGCACAGGGTTTTGACGTTCAATTTATATTTAAACATGTCGAAAATTACGGAGAACGCATACTACCGTCAGTTATTATAAACGGATCGAAAATAATATTAATGGAATTTACTAATGTAAAATTTGTAGACAGTTTAAATTATTTTCACATGCCACGTAGCAGCTTACCAAAAGCTTACGGTTTACAGCGATATCTGTGAACCATACATCGTAGGAGACGTTCAATCCCGTTTGTTGCGAGCGGTGTCGTTGGACCTTAAAGACTTTCAAGGTTACGCGTACGGTAGTATCAAAAATAAAATTTTCTCACCTCCTATGTACATACCACTGTTGTTTAACTCGTCCCACACCATCAAAATCGATATAAGGGACCAAATTGGTAGACTCATACCATTTGACTTTGGAACGCTAACGGTGACACTTCATTTTAAACGAGTCGATTGAAAACGATAGACCTCTACGACGACTATTTTATTCCACAAAGTGGTGGTGGGGGGAGTTTAAGCACGATTCATAGAAACAGTGGAGGGGGAGTTGGACGCCTTTACGTTGGTTCTCCATATCAACGAGGGCACGGAGGTATTGGATCGTTTCTTGCCAGTGTTTCGACGAGTTTTGCCCCTCATAAAACGAGGTGCTAAAGCTGTTAGTAAAGAAGCCGTTCGAACAGGTATGAATATCTTGTCTGACGTCACCACTAGAAATATGCCTTTAAAGAGACATTTCACAATCGTGTGAGGGAGTCTGGCGATGTGTCAAAGAGAAAAGTCGAGGAGAAATCGGATAAACTTATAGAAGGTTCCAGTTTAAAGGCAGTCGTTTCGACACACCATTTTAGTTGCAACTGAACGGTGGCTCTGCACGGTCGACGCGCAGTCGTCGTAAGGCAAAAGGTAAAAAGAAAAAGATGAAAAGAATGCGCATCCAACGCAAAAAGAAAACGGACCCAAAGACGAGTATTGCGTCAGAGGAGAAGAAGAAGAAGAAAAAGAAGAAGGGGCAATAGAAAGGAACCGCTAGAGACATATTTGATAGTTAAATAAAGAAAAATGACTTTCTTGCACAGCCACTCGTGTGAGTGTTTAAGGTCCGAGATTTTTTTGTTTGATATTCCACCGACGCAAACAACCATTGAAGGATCGCACTGGGTACAGTATAAATCGATATCATCGCTAACAGACGATTCACCCATCGAATTTGTCATACCAGGTAATGACAAAGAATACATTGATCTTGCTTATACGATGCTCAGTTTACGTGTCAAATTATGTGTCTATGAAGATGATGATCCAAGTGCTGGTCTATTGGCTAAAGTCCCGAAAGCGGGGCCGATAAATAATTTTATGCATTCGCTGTTCAATCAAGTCGATGTGTTTTTTAATCAGAAGCCGGTATCACCACCCAATAACGCGTACGCTTATAGAGCGTACCTGGAAACTTTGTTGAATTACGGGCCTGCTGCAAAAACATCCCATTTAACGAGTGCATCGTGGTGCGACGATACGGCGACTAAGATGGACGACGTGATGGATGCCAACGTGGGACTAGAAAAGCGACGCGCGCTATTACCAGCAAAGAAATCGATCGATCTCATTGGTCATCTTCATTGTGACGTATATAATCAGGAAAAATTACTCATCAATGGTGTTGAGGTGAGAATGCGTTTAGTTAGATCTTTCGTTAGATCGACGCTTTTTTCCTCATAGACACGTCAAATTTAGTTTCGATGCGCATTGAGGAAGCTAATCTTTTAGTTAGACGCGTTAAAATGAGTATCCGTTTTACTTGCCCATGCTAAAGCTCTTTCAAAGAGTACGGCGAAATACCCACTTACACGGGTCGAAGTTAAAGCTGTGACAATGCATAGTGGTATTCACGGCGAGACTTTGGATAATATTATTTTGGGACAGTTGCCAAAACGAATCATTGTCGGTTTTGTAAACGCCTCAACGGAGGAAACCACATTAACCGTGAATCTTATCAAAAAAACTTGCCTCAACTTTTATAAAAAAGTTATAAACAAAAAAGCCCAGTCACTCTTATATCTTAACTCTGCTAACTTTCGTAATAGGTCATATTTTTATCGGGACCAAGCTTGAAAAGTAGCGCTCAATTACCTCCAAATATTTTTATCATTATTATTCGCGGGAAATTAAAATTTTTTTTTAAATTCCACACATATTGAGTCGGTAATTATACTATCGGTAATCTAGAGAATTTGGCAATTTTTTAACAACGTGAGCGAGCGAGTGTAGCTAGCGAGGGAGCCATTTCTGAGACTATATGTCATATGATAGTTAGGCAGGTAGCGTATGAATTTTGGTGCCGATCTGTCCAATATTTATGTAATGTTTCATCGAAAGCCCAATTATGCAATATTAATGAATTTCCGACCAGTTGGTCGACATTGTGCTACTTACTATGCGACAAGAGGTTAAAGTAATCATAGCAAAATTTTTTAGTGACTTTCGTACAAAGCTAGAAGTTTTTTAGCAAATAGCTAAAGTCACTAAATATGCATAATAATTAACCCGTCGGCTCTCACTGGAAAAAAAAAACTGACCAGTCAAGCATTTTAACGTCAATGGCTCTGCGACTAATTTGTGAACACAATACTGCAGTCTGCGGTAAAAAATCCGTACCTACTGACAAATAAAACATTTCTTAAATTTAAAATAATGATATTGCAATGAGTCAGGCCTTACTCACCTTGCGTTAAGTAGCAGAGTATGACGTATGAAATACTATCAAAGGACTGAAGGGATAAGTCGGATAATATACTTAAGAGCGTACATGAATTGTAGAAACAAGAAACGGATACTTCAAACAAAGCTTATATTCATTTAAGGGGATTGAAGACTCATTTTCTCTAGATTTGTGGAGTTCCATGTCGATAAGATAGAATTCTTCCAAATTTTAAAAATCTAGGGACCCTGGGA
>JAPYYV010012512.1:0-19512 GCA_030522625.1 Copidosoma aretas | reverse complement strand
TAAGGCGCCTGATGAAGGTGGCAAACAGCCACCGAAACGTTGCGCATTAAAAGAAATCAAGAAACATTGACTTGTATCATTGACTACTCAACTACAATAATCTTACGTTATTTTGCAGGGGTCAGGGCTCATTATGGGTCGAATGGTGGTTTTTTTGTTCAAAACCTGATACGTTGATAATAAAAAGAGAAATAAAAATTCTTTTTGGAGCTTCTAGCTTTAATGATATAGAAGAGAAAAATTATGGAGAATAACAAATCGAGTATTCCTAACCCCTGAATTAATAATATACCTCAAGAAAAAAGTTCTAAGCCAAAAAATTGTTTAAATGACTTAATCATCTCCATAATATTGTATTTAAAACATTTAAAAAAATTATTTCGAGATATTTAATTAAATACGCTCCAACGTAGCCTCAAAAAACAAGCTTTTGTTTCATAGTCTCGAAAACGTAACATCTTCAGATGATTATGATTTAAATGAATCTTCTGAACAACGTTGTTTTTCATCCGTATGGATTTTTTTCTGCTACGTGGATAATTATGATGAAATAGATATTTGCATACTTTAATTTCAATCAAAACTCTTGAAGTTTTCTCAGGCTGTGAAAAAAATCTTGTTCATAAAATTTAATTGTTGAACAAAACCAAACTTATACTAAGAACCTTATTTAACACGTGTGCGTATAAATGTACGAAGACTACGAAGGCTTATTTTGGCACATCAGCTAATCGTACACCTAGTTTCTACACAAGTATTTTTTACCGAGTTATTCTTCTTCACAATTTGTTCGAGCACTATCTTATCTCTGTGAGTAAACGTGTGTTTAATTCTCACGAAGGGGGCAAGTGGAGTACGGTGGGCCCCTTTATTGCCTTGATTGACTATCAGAACAAATTCAAATTGATTATAATTTTAAAAACGGAATAGTATTTATAATTACCTTGATTATTGTTTGTCATTCTTTGAAAATCATTATTATAGCGATTCTTTGTTTAAGAGGAAGAAAACAAGCACGTTCCAAATAACCCACTCGTACCCTACCATAGGGTACAAGTGGGCAGGAGGTGGGGCACAGATGGGCACAGGCCATAACACATGTATAATGTGTAAATGCAGTACGAGTAGAGAGGTTATGTCTGAATTATACAGAACGACGCACATGCTCTCGTTAGCTTTTCTACAGCTGTCCGTGCCCATCTGTACCTCATATGGGTGTACATTCGTGCCCTTCAAAGACAGGTTTTTTATTAAACTATTACTTTCTCAATATTCATCCTAGGGAATACAAAAAAAAGGAAATAAAAGCTGAAGACCTAAGCTTTCCAATGATATCATAAAAAAACATGTAAATTAAGTTGTACTCAATTTGCCAAGAACTTGAAAATTTGATCCAGTAGTTATTTTTCGACCAATAAGTACAACATTTATTAGCAAATAACGGGGCTACTTCTCTTATATATTTGTATAGACGATGAAAGTATTGATACTATAGATGCATATTAAATAATAATCAGCTCGAAATATATCTTTGTTTTTGAGATCTATCCCAGTAACTTATCCCAGCTGCTATGCCCATTCGACTCCACGTTCCCCTACAAAGTACTGGCGAATTATGTTGGTCCTGACCCTTAAACCTTCAGTGATTTCTTTATTTACTTCATGATCAGGTATGGGTCCTTGCGGTTCCTCACCAACTAAAACAGGCATCGGCATCCTCCAATATTGACCATTTTTAAACTACTACGCAACGTTATGAACGTTTGAGTAAAATAATATTTCCTAACCCTTCTCGGCGTAAGATGTTGTATAGTATTGTTCAAGTATCTATTATGTCAGCTCCAAAGTCTAGATCACATTGCAACTCACGATCGCTGTTGAGACATCTGACAATCTGTTTGAAAATGCCAAACACTTGTTCTATGCAGCACCGAAAACTTGTTCCTCCATACAGTTACTGTGTATGTGTAATCTGGTGTGTTGGGTTGGGCATCCGCAGTGAGAGTGAGCACAATGCTTGATGGATTATAACCGGCATCCGCTGAAGAAAAAAAATGCATTATTAGTCAGGTACTCATCTATGTGTCAAAATTTTAATGTATCTGGGTGACAATGCTGATTGAAATCTTAAACTTTTTTTTGCAGGTGAAAGGAAATAAGTATAAAATATCGACGTCAATACTCATTATACCTAACAAAAAATATTCCTCTTCGTTTTGCCTGATGTCATACCTCTGATGTCCAACATCCGTTCGCATGCATCACTCCAGCGCCAGATGAACTTGTCGTTGTTTGAACCACTTCTTGTCCTTACATTGAAATGTTCCCGTCTGAGTCACATATCTACATACAACATCAAGGTCAATTACAAACGGATTTACGTACCCAATGTGTAGTACCATATAACTAAAACCAGCATGCCATTTGGACTTTTAATAAGTGAAAATTTTTATGATTAATAAAGGCCTCTTAATGGACGGATAGCGTATGTATGCGAGGTAGGGTGCACTCTAATAAACCACGAATTTGCACTGGAAAATTAAATTTGTCCCTGAATCTGCAAAAACAATAAAAACGTACTGTTACTGAAAATAAAACAACAAAAGAAAATTTATTTAGTTATCACGTACATAATTCTTATTTTTATTATTGTTCAGATTAGTATAATTTTTTACTGATCTCACGTACCATCCAGCTACGGCTTGGCGTGCTTCTATTGTATTAGGAAAGACAATGTATCGGTCGGACAACTGTTTTATGGCCTGTACCACGTCATAAAGATAGCGACTGAATGTTGACTGTGACATGGGGTGTTGGTAATCGTTGCCTACCCTCTTTTGATACCCGCCTTCTGCCAAAAATCAAAGAACCGATAGAACTTGCTGATGAGGAGGGACGCCAAGAACATGATATCGTTAGTGGGGTTGGAGCATTTCTATCAGTGTAATGGCAACTACAGGGGTCATTCTATACAAACGTCTGAAGTTTTCATACCCGATCATAAAAGGATCACTAGTGTCTCGAAAAGCTCATTTATGAGTCATCTGGAATCTCCGGCGAAACAGTAGCATTTCGTAGTATTCATCAACAACGTCTATAAAATCGGCCAAAATAGCCACCGGTGCCATGACAATCTACAAGTTTTGAACTTATAAGAAGTTAAATTCTGTACATGTTTGATGTAGGTATACCTATACAATTATGGGCTGTAACGAAATGCACGTATCAAGTACTTTTACACTGATTTTTGTACTATGACATACATTCAAATAATTCCTAATTCATAGATGCACACACCACATAGTAATATATACCTTAAAAACACACTGGGTATACCCTGACGATGACCTTGACATAAAATTCCCGGTGCACGTTGGTGCGTTTACACCTGTGTCTAACCTTTCAGAAGTTTCTCCGCTGAATAAATACGAATAATTAAGCACGTGACTGACGTTGAAGGATGCAATGTCGCAAAACTCGCGAAAATGTTAAGTTATGTTTAATTTAAACGCTTGGAGTTTACACCAAGAAATACAAAATCAATCCTACTCAAAGGACATGCACAACATGCGGCACCGAGAAATAAATAATAATATCTGATACACCATAAGTACACGTACACACATGGAGGCTAGAGCTAGAGGCTCCCAACTGTTAAGGTCCCCGACTGTTGAAACGCGGTCCCACGGAATACAGACACAAAAATCTCATACTCGTCGTGTGGCTCGTATGAGACAGATCTAAGGCATAACTTAATTGACACCAAATAATTTTTCTTTTTTCTTTCGCGAGATATGAACATGAACTACTCGTTGCCGGCAAACGTAAGTGTCCCTGTGCCACCGTAAGTAGAATTTCTCGTTGTTAAGACAAATATTCTGGTTGATTTGTAAAGTTCGCGTTAGGCTTTCAGCATAATCGCGGGAATATTTCGTGGTCCCGCAATAAAATGATTGCTTGACCGTTGTAGTTTCGCTATTCTGCTGATTGCAGCCACAATTGATGCGAATGGCGTAACGTGCCTGAGGAGCCGTAATATGTGAATTAAATAGTACTTGCTAGTAAGTCCTACATTGTATTTTACGAGTACAAACACGAGGTATTTTAAAACAGCGCGAAATTCTGGTGATCGTCAGTACCAAACAATAAAAGAGGGGAGGGGGGGGGGGAATTCACGGTTTGTCGCATTTATTGCAATGCACATGTTACGTGCACATTGCGCAACAGTGTTCTCGGCAGAACTAGGTATAAATAAACAACAACGAAATCGTTAACTAAAAATTTCATGTACAAGAACCTAATGTTTTTTGGCTGCTGGTTGTTACACAAGTGCGGACAGGCGGGGACAGAAAGCTTTGCTGTGGACAGAACTGTCTTTGCAAGTTTCTCAGTGTGAAACGCACATAAAAACCGTTAACCCGTGCCAAGCGATAATTTATGTGTATAATATAAAAAATAGCGATTTTTAAAACACACAATAACATAAAATTTTGTATTGTGCTGATATAAATTGAAAAATAAGGCCAAGGAATACGCTGCTTGGCGCAAAAAATATGTGCAAGCCACTGGCAACAACCCGCAGAATGAGACCTCTAGGATTCTCACCTTGAATCCGTTCTTGCAGTTGTTGATAGGTCTCACAAAAATGGTCTCGCAATAGTACAAGAGTCTGCTGGGAAAAGGAAGAAACCCTCCAGCGGAGTGAACACACCTTCTCAAAGAGGTATAATTTATATTCATACTTAGCTAACATTGTCCCGCAACTCTTACACATTTACTTATCTTACACGTGCTTCCTTGTTTGTAGGAACGAAAGAACAACTGAAATAATAGATACTTAAACACTAAACATTAGCAGTTCAGAAATCACCAACGAACTTAACGCCAAATCCAATTGCCATAAAATAAGTAGATTTGTAGCTGCTATCCACTCAAGTTACAATGAAAACCGAACCAAAGACACCAACGTCTGCAACCTCTTGGACAGACAAGGGAGATTTCCAGTGCTGTAGTAAAGAGTGTGTCGTCTGATTTGAGTGCTAAATCGTAGCAGCCAGCGGTGGAACTATACACATATTCTCTATTGGCTGGTGGTTCCAGCGCGTATCTTAAAAAATTCTCCCGCAACGGGCTGCGAAGAGGCCGAAGAAAGTAGGGGACTATGTATAGTATAACGTATGTTAGGCAGAGCGAAGCGGACCAGGCTCACTCGAAAGTAATTTTGACTTTCTAGGTTTGGTTCGCTTCTACTTTTTCTTACTATTCATAACATGTAAAGAGCAATATTCATGCATTATTTTTTTTGCAACATGACAAGTTAAATAATAGCAGTGTATACCTTAATATTTGTCTTAAGCTTTGGAACTTTAATATGAGTAAAAGTGACTTTAAACCATGTTTTGTCCTACATCGTCATAGCACAGATAGTTTACGCACATAATGCTTTATTTTTTGGGCAGTCGTGCAGGTTCCTGCCCAAGTCTGAGTGAATTTTTTTTTTCAGTCTCATTTTTTTTAGCTTGAACTTATATTCTTTTGTAATAAATATGCAAAAAATACACACAATACACACATACTTACATACGACAACGTATATAGCACTCAGACCACCTGAGTACGTATTTGTAATATTTTACATTAATATGGAAATGAAAAAATTTCACTACATCAATTTATTAAACACAAAAATCTCTAATGTAAAAACTTTTGATGCTGTGACAATGGTCGAGAAATAATTTTTAATAATTTAGCACCTAATGAAGTAATAAATTTTGAGGTTATGTGCCAAAAACCCGGAAAAATGGCAAAAAAACCGGTTTTTCCAAATTTTGAGCATGTTAAGGTCTAAAAATGCTAAAAATAAAACCATTATTTGATGGAACGGATAAAAATGTACAAAAAATGTTTTTTTTAATTTTAGCGAAACATGACCCTCATAACCTAAAAAATCATTTAAAACCCTGGCTTTAATTTTGATCCAAAAAATCTTTAAGAAATAACTTTTCTTTCTTACCTGTAAACTTGCATTCATAAATGTTTTTAATTCTTTTCGAGCTAACAGTAAGGCAAAGAATTTTTTTTCGTAAAAACACGTTTCTTACGATAGCAGCCCCCTATTTCCTCCTGGAAAGCTGAAAATTCGGCTGGAGGGATATTATAATATGTCCATTTGAACAGCTTATAAAAAATAAATATTCAGCGTGGGGCAATTTTGACCATTTTATCCGCATCTTATAGGCTTTGTGGAAACTTTAAAATTATAAAAATAGTCTTGGGTATGCAAAGTGAAAACATAGAGAATTAGTGTATTTTATGCTGTTTTGACAGTAGAGATACAAATAAACATTACTGCACGAAAAATCGGCCAAGAAGAGTAGCGGTGTAGACTAGATCCTTAAATGTAGTGGAACCTCCTGTTGTTAATGAAAGAAAAATTTTGATCCCACCTCTGCAACTTAAACTTGGTTTGATAAAGCAATATGTAAAAGCCTTGGGACTGTTTTAGACTGTTTTAGAACTGTTTTAAGTATGAATCTAAAAAATTCCCAATACTGCGTGATGCCAAGTTAGGGGCAGGAGTTTTTGATGATCCATAGATTCAAACTCTGTTTGAAGATGCTAATTTTACCTCTCATATGACTAGCACAGAAAAAGCTGTGTGGAATAGCTTCTACAAGGTCTCCACATGTTTTCTTGACAATAACAAAAAGCCAGATTACAAAAATTTAGTAACTAAGATGGTAAAAGATTATTACGCACTGGGTTGCTACATGAGCATACAACTTTATTTTCTAGATTCACATATTGATTCCTTTCCAGATAAACTGGGAACTATGGTAAAGAACAAGGAGAGAGATGCCTCCACGTCACAAAAAATTTGAAGAAAAGATATGAGGGAACATGGGGTAATTATATGATGGCTGATTACTATTGGAATTTGAAAAGAGATTCGGTAACGGATGTTTATAAACACAAGCGTAGATCGATTCAAAGGTCATTAGAATGTAAACTAGTTCGGTACCATAAACGATCAAAAGGAGATGACTAGAGATATTCTTCTTCTTAAATGTAATTACCATTTAAATTATCTATCAATGTATATGTATGGCAATACTTTGTTTTTGTTATTCGTGGGAGGCAAAGGGAACACACTGTCAAAAAGCACCCCACATAGTGTGAGCCAAGGGGAACACACTAAAAAAGCACCCCAAATAGTGTAAGGCAAAGGAAACGCACTCTATAAAAGCACCCCAAAGGGAACAAAAGCCTACTATGTCCCCGTCGTCATTCCTGGGTTTAGGTAACGTAGGCTATTGTCATATAAGGATCCTGGACCTTGTATATTATAACGTCATTGTACTTATGGTTTGAAAGCCTATTGGAGCATTCGCGGGTTTAATTTTGTAACTCAGCTAGGTGATCAACCAGGATATCTTGACTGAGAAGTTTTATTTGCCGACAAAGAGGCTTGCCAGTACGTGATTCAGAAATAAAAAGCATATTGTGAGTATTACCGGTTTATTTCAAGTTTATAGAGTTATGCGGTTTAAAAGTTGAACGGATGAGGGTTAGGAGCTTAGGGTTTTTAGTATGATTTACCCATGTGATTTATAATAAAGAGATTAATAAGAATTTTCGGTATAGATTTGGATTATAGGAAAAATTTTAATGCTTTGGGGTCGAACGAACCTCGGATTTGGATTCAGCAACCTCAAAAATATAGTTAATAAAGTCAGAACTTATTAATTTTCTCAACTTTTGGGGTTTTTAACTAAATTTTGAGGTTCTGGAAAATCCTGATGTTATAGGGCTAAACAGACCTCGGATTCGGATTCAGCGACTTTAAAAATATACAATTATCATAGTTAGAAGTTATTATTAATTTTTTTTTAATTTTCGGTCTTTTATTTAAATTTTGAAGTTATGGAAAATGCTGATATTATAGAGTTAAACAGACTTTGGATTCGAATTTAGCGGCTTATAAAACATATGGTTAACATACTCAGACTTCATTAATAATTTTTTCAAACTGTGTGTGAAGTTTTGTAATATATTCTAATATAAATTTATGGATGAGGCTGTAGACAGAATACAATTTTTATCCTCAGATAACTTGCATTTAAACCTTAGTGAAAACTATCATTTTAACAGATTATTATTCTATTTTGCAATGTTTTTGTGATGGTTCTAAGCTAGTAAATGACTAGTTAGTGCTCTTTTACATAAATTAGAGATAATAATATTTTTTACTGTCACAAAAAAGCTTACGAAATCTAAACCATGTTCCATTTTCCAAAAAGTATACAAAAGACAAACGTTTTTAATCAACAATATTTCTACCCTTCACTTGGATAGCAAAATCTTCAAGGTGTGGAGTCTTCACATCGCAAATTCACACCACCTGTGCCACTTAGGGAGGTACCAGCTATTAGACATTTACTTATGGTAAAAAATATGTTTTCAATTTAAAATTTGACAGAAAGCATGTTAAATTAAAAAGTCATTCATCAACAACGTGAAACATACTGTTTATCTCATGAGTCCCAGTTTAACACAAGAATATAACAAAAGGAAACATCCATATTTTTAAGAAAAATGTTTATTATTCATTAGTATTTAATGCGGAGGGTGAAGCGCAGGGAGATGATGTAGATTATTGGATCTGTTAATGCTTAAAATACATTAGTTAAAACGTTTTAGTTCAAACAAAGTTGTTTATAAAGGTTTTATATACAAAAGCAAAGGAAAACATAAATCAATAACATGATATTTCAAAATCATTAATATCAATAAAAAATTAGAAACAAGACAAAAACACAGAAAATTATATTTTAGAGGTATATAGATGATAAGATTAAAAGAACTTTGAAAAAAGTGTTGAATATCCTAAAATATCAAGTCAATTGAATATAAAGAGATAAACGATGATGAAACATTAAGAACATGAATAAGCAAAACCATGAATGATGAAGAATCAGCTCTACAACGAAGGAGTTGTGATCGTAATTTGGAGATCTAAATACCGAGAAAAGGATAATTTAAAACATGAAAACAATACAGCTAAAGTTTTTTCGTCTTTGTTTATTGGAACAGCATATCTTTACGCCATGCTAGTTTGATAGTTAAGCTATGTCGAAGAAAACTTTTTTTATCATTTTTTTATAGTCATCGTTAATTACTATTTACTGCAGAATATTTTTTTAAATGTCACACATTCAACGCAGAAATAAAACTGAGTCCATGGGCCCAAAGTGCAGCAGAGCCTTTTCGCCCTCAGGCCGCACTTTGGGCCCTTGAAACCACTTTGCGCCCACGGGCAGAAAAATTTGTTCGGCCCCCCGGGCCCAAAACTTTTTCTGCCCTGGGGCGCAAAGTATTTTCGCGGGCCCAAAGTGTGCCCACGGGCGCAAAATTACACTTAGCGCCCTCGGCAAGAAAAATAATATACGACACTCGGGCACAAAAGTAAAACAAGCGCGCCCTTCGGGCTCTCATGTTTGTACTTTGTGCCCTAGTGGCGTAATGTACTATATCCTCTAATATGAATCGGTAACAAAAATGATAATATGTTTCTAAGTGATTGACGCAAAGCAAGCGCTGTACAATGAAATTTATAGGTCCCTACCAGTGTGCAAGATGCTCAATGAAAAGTATCTTGGATAAGATACACATACTTTTGAAAAAAAAGTAATGCATCCAAGTAAGATACTTGATTTTGAAAAAGTATTTGAGCACAAGTTCAAGTATCTTAAAATACTTTTAAGATACTTTCAAGATATTTTCATCGAGAAAATTCTACAAAAATAAGAATAATGAATCAAGATTAGAATTTATAGATGAAATTTAACACTTAGATGTATTTCTTATTAATTTTGAACAGTAATTGTTTTTTGAATGATTTGTAAGAGACCATACATTGTTTGCTGTCAATATCATTCCAATCTATTGGCACTGAACAATCTTTCTACAGATGCACTACTTGGTAGGTTAGTATTATACTTGACGAAAAGTTTTTTCAAAGGCTAAACATTATTCAAGGTATCTAAATCTTCAGAAAATATTCTCAAATAATTCGAGAATTCCTGGTTACTCGGCAGACTTGTATCTTCTGTTTTAACAATGTTAAACAAACTCTTGTCTCCTTGTTTTCTTTTTCTGTCAACACTTGTGTCTTTACTAGCTTAAATTTTTTGTTGTTAATAGTAAATTTTTAATGTACTCTTTAGCAAAGGCTTATATCCTTTATCCAGTACGATTTAAATTTTGGATGAAGACAAGCTGCTATAACATATTGCAAGAACGTAACGAGTCCTTGATGTTTGGGAGGTTAGCGCACTAGCTTCTCAGCCTGACAGACTCGAGGCAAAAACGAGTTCGATTCTCGTCGAAAAATTTTCGGAAATTTCGATTCTCGGACTTTATGGGTGGGAAAAGTACCCGTGGCGCCGAAAACATATTCTCCCCGATTCTAGCGGACCGACTGCAGTTTCTCCTGATGATGCCTGGACCTGTGGGGTGCGATCCTTCCTTGGGGAGATCGTCGAGGCTCCCTGATGCTGGGTCGATGGGTTCCCGCTGGCAGTCGGCATAGCCAATTCCCGTTAGAGAAGCTAGAAGCCTGTCGTTCTGGTGAATGGATCACTGGCAAGTCTCTTCCGGGGGGCACACCTGGGCCAGTTCATGCGGCGAAGTCACTATCAGCCCTGCAACTATCGGCGCGGCTGGGTTGAGGATCCATGAGTGAGTTTCTCTCATTCTCCTGTCTTAACACCTCAATATTCCGAGTTTTTCGTATAGTACCGACCAGATTCCTCCCTTGGTCTCTCAGTTGGTGATCGAACTTCGCCGTTATTTCTCATCCTTTCATTATTTCTCTGCCTCTATTTCTTCTTTCCTGCTTCAACACCTATATCAGAGTAATAGTCCAACGCACTGACTCTCCCTCTCTCTCGTGGAGGATGGTTTTAGTCGGTATGCGCCTGTGATGATTAGCATCACGTAGTGTTGTTGCACTATAAGCCAGGGTGTATCCAACGCTCCATCGTGCAGTAGTTTCATCTATGCAAAGTAGCTTCGTCTACGTTGAGGGGTCTTTAAGATTTCCTCCTTTCCGCAATCAAAAAAAAAAAAAATGGCAAAAACGTATTATAACCTGACCCTATGAATGATTGCCGATTGTCGAAAAATTTTTAGGGGAAACCAAGGTAATCATCGATTAATAATATAATCGAATGAACGAAAAAAAATTGTTTGTAAACATTTAAAATTTGTCCTCCTCTGTATTTTTTGAAGTATCTCAGAATATTAGATACGATAGATACAAAATACTGTAAACAAAAGTATCTTGGATACAATCTTAGATACTTGAAAAAAAAGGATTTAAGATACTTTGAAGATACCAAGAATCTTATCTAAGTTGAATATTTAAGATACTTCTATCTAAATACTCCCCAACACTGGTCCCTACCAGCCAACAGAAAAAAGAAAACCATCAAATTTTCTTTGTTTTGTATGGAAAGATGGAAAAAGCTGTTTTTCCTGTCTTTTTTGTCCCACTATTCATAAACAATACTATAGTACGAGATTCACGAATTTTTATCAAAAAATAACTAAACCAAAAAATAGAGTGATTTGAGTTATATTTAAGTTGCTTTTAATTCACATTTAAGTCATACTCAATACTGATTTTAGACTGAACAACGACTTGTCGAAATGCTGACTTTAGTACATATACTGCAAAAGCAATTTTCTTATGGTTTACCATATAAAATTTCGTCGAAATACATTCTCTAAGTAAAATCTGATCTATGTCTGTATACATGTCAATGAGTTTGCCATGAATCCAAGCTGTTTGAAATTAATTTTTTTTTATAATAATAAAAATATACTTTAAGGTTTCAAGTTCATGTTATCAGTCGAAAAATTATTCTTTGCCTTGATTTGAATAGCTATAATAGGTTTTAATTATAACTTAAATGTGACTTGAAAACACCTTAAACATAACTAAATACACTTTTAACTAACTCTTTTTTAAATTTTAATTATCATATCAATAATAATTTGTGAATTACGCATCCTCGTATTGTTTGGAAACAAATAAACAGGAAAAATAGAAAAAAAAAACGCGTGTTGGTCTCGGGACCCGCAGAAGAAGCGAAGCTGCTTACTCTGCTATTAGCTATCTCATGCACGTAGACATACTCGGTACTGTATCATATTAGTGGTAATAAAAGAGCGGACTGTGTCATGTAAGATACACAGTAGAAGGGACAACCCCGAAGATTGTTGGAATACGTATATAGTAAAAAAAGAGCAGGAGTTTTTCGGTGAAAAAAAGAAGGGTTATGAATCATCAATGTATTGACATGTATCAGGGTTATATCACCAGATCCAAGAGCTGCCAAAGAAATTTCTCTTTCAATGATTTTAGAACATGTACAACAATTTTCTAAATATACAATAATTTTCATGTAATATTTAGTCCTTATAACATACATTTATTGGGCAATTATTCCAAGTCAAAGTTATTTTTATACTGGAATTTGCATATTTTTAATTATTTGTCAGGTTATGTTTTGACAAGAAAACGAAAAACTTTTTCTGCATATTTGTAAAAATTTATAGACATGCTATAATTTTTCCGAAAATAAATTTTCCAGCTTGATTTTATAAAAAAACATTAAAAACACTTAAAATGATGGTTATTTTTTTTTATACCTCAACACTTCTCTATTTGTGCGTTGCGATATTTTTGTACCCTTTAGAAAACCCATAAAATTGTTATTTTTGGTCTATCTCGCATCCTTTTCAAGATATACCGAATCATTTAATATTTTTAGGTCATGTGTACGCATGATAATGGAAAATCATTTCTGCATTGTTGTAATTGGTTGCTGAACATGATATAATTTTTTCCAAAATTATCTTTTTTTATTTGATGAAGATACCTTCAAAACACTAAAATTTAAGGTTATGTTTTCGCATATTTCAACACCTCTTTATTTGTGGTCCTCGACGTTTTTTTTTCCTTTAGAAAACCCGTAAAAATCGTTATTTTTTGTCTATCTTGCTTCCTTTTAAGATATGGCATTTTAATTAATATTTTTAGGTTATGTGTACGCATGGTTATTGAAAATAATTTCTGCTTTTTTGTAACTGTTTGCTGAATATAATATAATTTTTCCCTAAGTTTTACCCTTTTATTTGATAAAGATACATTCAAAACACTGAAATTTGAGGTTATGGATTCGCATAGCTCAACACCTATTTGTGCACCGCGATGTTTTTTTCCCTTTAGGAAACCTGTAACGATTATTATTTTTTTCCTCTATCTCATTCCTTTTTTAGATATGACGTATTTTTTAATATTTGGAGGTCAACTCATATTACTAAAACCCGTTTAATAATTATTTGCTGTCTGTGTCGATCTGCCGTACATGCAAGCATTTTTTGGTAATTATATTTCATTGAAATAAAAATACCAACTATTCACTAGTCAGTGTGTGTAGTATATACATACACACAACAACGAACACATACAGAGTACACACACGTACATGCACACTTACACACAAAAACATATGTGAAAATAGACGTGCAGTGTGCACACACATATATATGTATATATGGATATGTGTGTGGTGTGCACACTTTATCCACAGTCCACACTGTAATATGCATATGCAATACTAAATACTGGCTATATACATGTCTGTAGCGGAATCCGAAGGCGAACGGTGAGACCCGAGTGTCACCCAGCGCAATATATATATAGGTATGTACGGGGAAGTCCCCCGAAAAGAGAGGCCACGTGACCATGTCGCAAAATTGTGTCAGTTTTTAGAAAGTCACTCCCTAAACCCAGATCCCGAACGTCCCATAAAAAGCTTCGCTTCAAAAATTTTTGCAATTTTTTACATGAAAAAAAATTAAATCGAGAATTCGATGATTCTTAGATTTTTGTTGGCCGGCAGGGTCCTGTAAACTTTATTGTATAGCACCTGCTTGGCGGGTATGTTTATATTAAGCAAAAAACGTGATAACAAGAGATTTACTTCATGAAAAATTGAACGTTGGAAAATTTTAAACTAACCTAACGTACATATACTACACTAGTGGAACTTCGGTTGCCAACCTTAGCCCCGCCCCCCCTTCCAAATTTCAGTATTTTTTGAGTGTACAAATCAAGTATATGTATGACCAATAATATGGTTATGTATTTATATTTACTCATTTATGTTCGCTTAAGCGTAGTATTTAAAAATTGTATGCAATAGAATAAGAGTTCAATACAAAATTATCAACAAGAGCCGTATCTAGTCCAAGCGAATAACTTATTTTTAGAACATGTTTTACGCAAATATGGTAAATGGTTGCTTTTATATTTAAACTGAATTAATTTCTCTGCTAACATGTTCTCGGGATACTTTCGTTTTTTTATCGTGACCTACAGATTCAGTTGTATAACGTACTATATGTTCAAACAGTTCTGCCATAATTCCTGATTTTATCAAAGGATGACTTTCATCATTAATCAGGAGACTGTGTCAACCTATACAAAAATAAGAATATTTAATCATACATATTTTGCAAATTATTATGTTCGGCTATATTCTTGTGACGTCGTTTGAAAGTTTTAAACTTTTAAAATGACTCAGATTTTTCACACTTTCAGATATTGCAAAGAAGGTCATGATAAACTTATTTGTGCTATGTTATAATTAGTTATCATGCAAAATATGGAACAATTTAATCTTGAAGTTAAAAGTATAGCGTCGGCCTTGTACGAGATGTCAATTAGAGTTTTAATTTTTTTTGCAGAAAATGACCTAGACATCGTGGATAACTGGAGGCCTACAGTTTTAACTATGTTTTTATTTATTAACAAATAAGATACACAGTGATTCGTTGTGTCTTTCGCCGGTAAAAATATATATGTATACTAGTTGACCCACTATATACGTGCGGCTGCTCACGCACTTCGGGCAGTCTGCTTCGAGCTCTTGTTAAGCATAGATCAGTTATCGTGCGTGCATATAGCACCAGCGCCACGTGACTGCCACTTGACTCATGGCGTCGCACAGTGGAGCTTGTAGGTTATTAAATTAGTAATATAGGTAAACTATATTCAACATTAGCAAGCCGTTTTCTAACCTGAAAAAGTGTAAGACCAACGTCAAAAAAAAAATTTAACTGTTGAAAATCGTAAATATCCTAAAAAAGAAAAATACAGTATGATAAAACTTTTTTTATCTCAGTAAATTTTATATCAAGGAGTACTGAAAAATATTGAGCAACATTTTCCAGTTATATCCTAATCTACAAAACTGTTGAAATCACAAAAAAATCGTTATTTTTTCAATGAAAATCGTGAATCTCCCAAAAAAATAAATTTGAAACATAAAACTTACTATAGCTTGTACCCTATGCATAGCAAAATACATAAATTGTATTAGAAACATTATTAAAACGTTTTCTAACCTACAAAACCATCAAAATCACGTGAAAAATCGTTATTTTTTCAATTAAAATCGTAAATCCTTTAAATTTATAAATACAATACTGTAAAACTGACTGTAGCTTGCAGCTTTTGTATTTAGTAATATATAAAAAGTTTTAAAATTTTTTTGTAGACGTTTCCTAACCTGCAAATTCGTCAGGATCACGTGAAAACTGTTTTTTTTTTTTCCATTAAAATAGTGAATCTTTCGAAAGAATAAATACAATTCTATTAAAGTTACTGTAGCTTACAGCTTTTGTATTGAAAAATATAAAAAAAAGGATAGACAAAATTTTCCAGCCTATTCCTAACCTTAAAACCTGCCAGAATTACGTAAAAGATCGTTTACTTTTTATTTGATATTGTGAATTTTTCGAATCAATAAATATAATACCACAATACTTTTTATAGGCATGCTTTAACTATAATTTATGAGGTTTTTTAACACTGTATTTATTTAGGTCCTGATGAGTCTGCGTTAGCAACAAAACATTGTTCAATTTGATTTTTTGATAAAAAAGTGTGTTGCCCATATCCATCCAAATTGTTTGTTATTATACATCTTATAATTTGAAGTTTTCGGCAGAAAATTTCCTTCACATGCTTCCTACGCATTACTATTTTTAAATCCTTTATCGATCAAAAATCTAATGTAGCGTACTGCTAAGAGTTTTGTAGGTAAAGCAACGGGTACGATATATTTTCAATACTTTTCTATACTTTTCATGCAAAAGCTATAAGCTACAGTAACTTTCATAGTACTATATTTGTTTGTGAAATGATGTATGAAATTAATTGTAAAAAGAACGATTTTTCACGTGATTCTGGCAGATTTTTAGGTGAGGAAATGGCAACAAAATGTTTTTAATACTTCTTTTATATTCACCATCCCGGAACTGTGAGCACAGTAACGTTGATGATACTATTTATATTTGTTTTTAGGAAAATAACGATCTTAATTGAAGAAAAAACGATTTTTCACGTGATTCTGGAAGATTTTAAGGAAATGTCTACAAAAAATTTTTTAAACTTTTTCTATATTACTCAATACAGAAGTTGCAAGCTACAGTAAGTTTACTAGTACTGTATTCATTAATTTAGATGATTCAAGATTTTAATTGAAAAAATAACGATTTTTCTCGTAATTTTGACAGTTTTGTGAGAAAACGTCTTAATAATGTTTCTTATACTATGTCTATATTTTCTTATCTATAAGCTGCAGGCTACAGTATGTTCCATGTTACAATATTTATTTGTTTGGGATACCCACTTCTGATTAACTTACTAGATTAACTAACTATTTAGATATAACTGTAAAATGTTGCTTAATATTTTCCATTACTCCTTGATACAAATCTACTAGATAAAAAAAGTTTAATTATACTGTATTTTTTTTGTTTAGGATATATACGATTTTTATCGGTTAAATTTTTTTTTACGCGATTCTTACATTTTTTTAGGTTAGAAAACGGCTTGCTAATGTTGACTATAGTTTTCCTGTATTGCTAATCCAATAATCTACAAGCTTTAAAAAGTTGTATCGTCATACCTTACTCCATTCTGGAGATCTACGATTTGGAGAAAAAATTCCCGATTTTGACCACTGGGCGTCGCGTCGGCGTCGTCTTGCTTTATTCAGACTTTTATGTGTGCTTTTTTTGTATCGAAAGTTGATTATTATAATTCTAATTGAAAAACTAATCATGCTATTGTATTTTTCTTTGATATTTTTCGTTAAAGATGTGTTGTGTTATCAAGCGAGAGTTGATTTACTTCACCAATTATCGTCGTGTGTATATGTGTGATCTCTCTCTACATTAAATTGAATGTATAAGCCTGCGTGCCTCTCATTATGAGGCAAAACTGCCAACTGTACATCACTAGTAATGGCTATTATGGACAACCTGTGCTTAGCCTTCAATAAATACTCTGAACTCTAAACTCTGAACTCTTTTCAAAAACTCCCGATCTCTTGAGAGAACCCATTGTTGCCTCTACAATTACGACTATCTGGCTCGATCAATCGTACAGTCAATTTACTTAACATACAGACGTCTTATAATCTCTATCACATGAGAATTGTTTTTAAATTTATAATTTATGTAAAAAATATTTATCATTAATATATAGGTAAATTTATGGCTTTAAAAAATGTATTGTTATTTGCTTAACACAATATATTTCATGTCTATAGTGTTTATAATAATAAATCCACAATAAATACATTAAAATTAAAATAGAAACATTGTTTGTTTAGTTTAAAGTGACTTGTACTTAGGTTTAGTAGTATTTTAAATGCTTGTCATGATACTTTTTTGAAAAGCACAAAAGAAATCACACATGTCATCATTTAGTTTGGAAAAAGATAACATACTCAACTTCAGTACATAAGGGTTTTTGGAGTCGCTGATTCCAATATCAAGGTCAGTTAAGGTAGTTGTATCTCAAAATTTTAAGACTGTCGGAAAATTTATATTCTTTTGTTAAAGAATATGTGATTGTCGTCATTGGAATGTATGATACTGTCCCATGCTTAAGGTATATTATAAATTTTTTCCGATTTTTTCTTAACGCTCTTTGTAATGAAAAAAATGTAATCATCATCCGATTTTAATAAACAATCGCTAGTTTTTTGTCTATCTAAATAGCTATAATCTGAAAAAGCTATAACTATATAATGATCAAATAAAGTCTAAAAAATAAGTAATTAATCCATAGATTCATGTCGTTACTCAGTCTGATTCTGGTGTTGTCTACCCTTCATCCAAAGGTCATTTCAAGGTTCAAAGTAGATGATTACAAGGTTATTTAAAGGACGAACTGAGGAAATAAAGTCTAAAAAATTTTTTTAGAATTATTTATACTCATGTAATTCCTGGGTCCGGATCCAATGTCATCTTACCCTAAAAATGTATCTATTAGTTATTTTTATGTCTCAACGACATTAAAACTAAGTCATTGGTAGGTTTGACTGAGAAATTCAGTTCTTAAAGTCCAACAAAATTTACATATTGGCTTTTGCGGTCGCATAATTTAAATCTTGTATTTTCGAACTTATAAATTGCATGTGAGTGTTGTTTCAGGGTTATTCTTCAATAATTTCTTAGTCATTGAAATGTGAATTGGGGAAAAACTGATAAATAGCTCTTAAAATATATAAAAATGATCTGATATTTTTTTTTTTTTGGTCTATGAGTTCAAGTTTATTGTTAGTTGAATTTTATTAATATATGCTTAAGATTTAAAACAGGTAAAAGTGAGGGAAAAGGCAAAAGAACTTGAAAAAAGTCCATGATGGGGCTTACTCGCCTATTTGCGGTCTTTTTATTCATTTTTCTTTTGACTCGTGTACCTGTTTGTTTGCTTGTGAGTCTTTAGCTTTATTCTTTGCAGTTGTACCTATGTGAAAATTATAATCTTATCAACTTCCGCACCAGAAAAAGTATGTGTTTGTCTAACTGAAACGTATTTGCACTAAGAAAGCTATCAAGGTAGTTGTATCCCAAGTTGAAATAATAATGAGATCTTCATACAACTTTGTACATAGCTAAATTACCATTGAATCAGTATTACACTACATTTTTGTGAGGCTATGGTTCCTAGAAGGCAAAATATCAGTGGTATATTTTTGTTATTTTTGATACTTTAACATAGATGCTTATGGAGACATGACTTTTTCTGTCCTTCAATAACATGTATCATACGAAATAATGATGATATTTTTTTGTGTATTACAAAAATATTTAATGATCTTATTCAATTTTACAAAATAACTCAAGGGTATTCGTGAGACAAGAAATACATTAATAACCGGCGTAAAAAATTCTAAAGGTTATGTCTTCACACAAGTGCGAGAGAGACAGAAGGCATACCACTCTGTCGAATACGAGGTCAAATCTGCTTCTGACTAGCGTCGCACAGTGGGACGAAACGGGTTTTTTTTTCCGGAAATAAAATATCTCCAAAACGAATTAACCAATCTCCATGATTTTTTTTGGAACTTACAGCTTATT
>JAPYYV010012510.1:1210-25758 GCA_030522625.1 Copidosoma aretas | reverse complement strand
TATATACCAACATAAATGTTATTATTTAGTTATTACTATCGATTAATTGATGTGTTGAGTTGTTGTACTTGAAACTTTTACTGGAAAATATGTGCAAAGTAGTCTTGCTATGCGACTTGGAAAAAAAATTTGTATGTATGTAAGAACAAAAATAGTATACAGCAGGTATTTTTAACATTCTGATTACAAATTAGCTCGTAACATTTTTCTTATGCATATAAGAGCAAATAGCACAGTATAGTTGTAAGATTAAATGTTAATACCAACTCATTATTTTAACAACTATTATAAATTCATATAAAATTCTTTGCTGGTACACGTTATAATCTTTGTAATAAATATATTGTATATAGAATACCAACATTTATTAACTGTATATCGTATTGTTTCATTAGTTTCGACATATATACCTCATTACTGGGTCTTTACGTATCTACCACCCAATTTTTACTACCCTTCTTTTCTAACCTAACCTTCTACCCACATAACAAATATCTTCTTTCCCAACTCCCCAGGTTTACCCCAAGTATACGAGACTGTAAGAGTCTTTCGTGAGAGCCCCTATAGTGAAAATTTCTCCTCGGATGACTCAGGAGATTATTAGAGTAGGCAGCCGGTGAAGCTAATTACCAAGCCATCGAAGCTCCATATTTCTCAATAGTATTTTCATTTTTCAAAGACCCACATGTTTTTTTTTGCTCACGCGGTCCGCCGAAATGATGAAATCGGTCGCTATACAGTTCGACAAGTCAAAAGGCCCGGAAAATCCAGGGAGAAAAAGAAAAAGCCATTGCCTATTTATGAACAATATTCGAGGAGGCCTCGGGATCTTTTCCGCGTGCCGCGAGATAAATTTCGCCACCGCATTAGATCCCGCATGCATATCACCTTGGCTCGCCTCCAAATCCCCTTCCTCCTCCACCCGCCCCTCGTGCACACTCGAAGGAAGAGATCCATATCCATAAGATATTTCGCGGCCAATGCCGGCGCTGCGACATTTCCTAAGCCTCGACTGCGCCGTCTATCGTAGGAATACAAAAAAAAAAAAAAAGTATCACCGTCAAACAGTCACGTACCAAAGTCCATCGAGTCGTGCACGCGCGTCAATTTTTGAACAGTGCATTATCATCTCCGCCGCGTGGATAATACCAATTATCAGAGGGAGAGAGAGAGCGGGCAGGGCGTGTTAATCAAATCCGGGGCTGCCGTAAAGCGCGAATCCGTACGAGGCTTCCGGCGTTATTGTGACGCATTCGTGATCCCAGGAGGCCGCAGCTGCGCGCGTCCTCTCTCTCCCACGCAAATCGCTTCCGGGAGCGCGCTTCTAATAGCCCGCCGTAATTGCGCTGTCGCGCTTATAATGCTCGCTCTCCCGCGTGCCTAGCGACATCTGATTTTATTCGCGTGACGTGTGTGTACGTGCGTACACATATTATATAATACCTCGGCCGGAGAACCCGCGTGGGGCGGTGTGCTGGAAGTGTAACGCGGAAGCAAGGGGGGCTCGCTCCGATCCGACGAGGTAACGTATAAAGTATAGCGTTTAATTGTGCAGTGTTTTGCGGAAGGGAGTCGAGTGTCTCGTTAGCCGCGTCTGGCTCGCGACTTTGCTCTGCTTTCGGTTCAGCAACAGTCGAGGGCGGACCGCCTCTTCGAGCGCGCAGGGCATGGATCGCGATGGGGATCGGACGCGTTGTCGAGAGCCTCCAATTTGCTCGGCGATTGTGTTGCAAATGAGACGAAAGGGCAGCGCGATTCTTGGCTGCCCGTTGAGGACTTGCTGCGATCAGAGCGTTCGTTAGGCGAGGAGGGTGGGGGGAGATTTTTTTTCCGGGGTGTTGGTTCGTCGAGGGGCCGTTGATGTGAAATGGTGGGTGTCGGAGGGTTAATCGAAGGTCCGGGGAAAGCTGTTTGTTCGCTGCCGCTGAGAGTTTGGCAAGTTCTTTGCGGGTTTACTTTGGGATGTATTCTTCATCATCATTACCCAGCGATCGAGAACATGAGTTTTTTCATCCTCACGAATCATTGATGACAGGGAAAAGCAGTTGTACAATTTGTGCAAGGAGCTACGCCGTGTATAATATTATACCAGGTCTACCCGCAATGCACGCGAGATGGAACTATTTCTGCACTTGGAGCAAAAAATTGAAAACCCTCGTTTCATGACGTTATTCGTAACGAGTACTCAGCTGTGCCCACTCTATCAACTTTCCACCGACTAATCATCGCTCGGAAGGTCGAAGCCGCACGCAGCCGAAACAGCCTCGAACGGGGCCCCGCATCAGTAAAGCCAAGCCGCCGGAAACAGTCGAACGGCGCTCGCAACGGGCAGCGAGATTATACATATGCTTTCGCCCGGCCGCTAAGCACCAGCCTCACGTCATCCGGTCGTTAAGCTCGCGGCGGCAGAGGAGGACCGCGCGGGAATCTCGCAGTTGAGCCCAGGACGAATCGTGTAAGGCCATCGGCGTTCGACGGGAGCGGGATAATTGCGCTTTCCGAGCGTGGGTATACGTTGTCGTTCCACCGACCCACGCTGCTGCTGCTGACGCGCTCCGGGCTCTCCGTGCCTGCGGCGAACGAAAATGCTTGCGTCGGCCGGGCCTCGCCGCGCAGTGCGCTGTAGCCGATTCGCCCGCGCGCGGGAACGTGTATACGTGTATACGCGTCACCTTTGACGGGAGGCGGCCCGGGCTGGATGAAGCCGCGATGGTGGCGGGATGCGGGCGCGGCCGAGTTCCGGGGGGGGGGGGGGGGGGGTGCAGACTGACCCCCCCCCCTCTCTGTGTTTACGCGCACGCGCGTTTGCTGTTGATGTTGTTGTCGTTGTTGTTGTCGCACGCGCGTTCGCGAGCCCGATGGGAAATTCGGCGTTTATTCTCCGAACCGATGATTCCTGGGACGCGAGCGAGATTTCGGGGGCGCGAGTCAAAGTAGGTCGCCCGTCGGCCCCTGTTGATTAAAATTTCCCATCGTTTTCGGCTTAATTAGGTAAGTATACGGTACGCCTTTGTTACCCCGAGTGTTTTCGCTTGGTTTTTGTTCCCACAGTGACGGATGATGACTCGGTTTTGTTTTAGGACTCGAGTCCGGACGTGCGAGATGCGGTGTCTGTTCGGACAAGTTGGGGGGGGGTCGAGAGCGTCGGGCAACTATGGGGGGGGGGTAATTATTCACCAGCGAGAAATTCTCATGCAAGTGGCTGCGTTCAAGTTGTACGATGGGTATTAATAACTTGGACGTCGACTCGTAAGAAGTTTGTATCAACGTTCTCTCTCTCTCTCTCTCTCTCTCTCTCTCTCTCTCTCTCTCTCTCTCTCACTCTTGATGATGAACGCGCCGAGTGTATGACAAAACCGCGGCAAACTAATATCAATGTAATGACTTGGAAACTTGAGTCTTCCCTTGTACTGCACTGCGAGAACGCGCCTTGTGAACTGTTATATGCGAGTTTATGAACGCGGGTGTGGGGGGAATAGTTTTAATACCCCCCTGCGTTCTATAAACTATCTTGTATTTAAATAAAATTCAACATCAGTTTGTCTCAAACGTATTATCTTGTATATCTAAAGCATGCCTTGTCTCAATATTTACTGTTATCGTTGGTGTTGGTGGTTTACAACACAGAAAAAAAGTAACTAAAATTTGTCAAAACGACGGTAACGTTGTGATCGACAAATTTTCACTGTGATTTTTACCTCAGTATCACAGAAAAGTTTTTTCATCACAATAAAATTTATCTCACGTAATTAAACCTTTGGTCAAGATTATCAATTAAATGAGCATCCATTTACTACCAGCATATCACCAACTCTTATCGGCTCTCCATACAACTAATATACCTCAGATAAATTTCTCTGCACTAGAAAATTACCGCAAAGCTTCGATAACAATCGATACAGCCAAGATTGGTCGGTCAAGATCGTTTCCCCGTGTAAAACTAGCAACTATACGTATACAACGACGCGAGCCCGAGTACCCTCTAACGGCAAAACGTTTTGCAGCGTTCCCCGTTTCCTCGAGCCCGCAAAACAAGCCTCCCCGCGTTTTCATCGCCCGCTCGCCCCGACTCCTCGTACTTACTCCCCTGCGCCGCAACGCATCCCCCCACTTCCAGCGAGGAAAAAAGCGGAAGAAAATACGAAATTCAAAAGAGCACTCAAGACCCTCTCGCGCATATGCGTCGTCTCCGTATAAATTTCGCCCTGCGTATATCTATAAATGTGCGCGCCGCATTGGGGCAAAAAGAAAGAGGGATATGTGTGTATAAGAGGGGAGGCCCCGCGCGCGATAACCGTAAAGCACATCCGAGAACCGGAGCAGAGGGGGGGGGGGGCAAAGCTTATTTCCGCCCTCCCTAGCTGGCGGGGAGGGTCGGGCTTTCGATTTATATTTGGGGCCAAATTTATTCATAAGCCCGGCCGATCGGCCTGCTTTTATCCGTTTGGCGGACAGGCTCCGGCGCGATACACTTCTTCCCTCGCTTTTCAGCCCGATTTACCGATTTTTTTTATTTTTATTTTACATCCGAGATCTGGAAAACGAGAACGGCGAGTTTGGTCGCTCTGGCAAATTTGGCGCCTCGAGGACGCGACGGATAGGGAGCCATGACTCGATCGGTCGTTCCTCGGGGAAGAAAAGGGTGCGAGTTCCTCCCCTGTGCTACACAGATGGTTCGGCTTTGGCGGCTCTGGGCGGTGGCGATCGCATTTTCTTAATTTTATACGGGTATGGGGGTCGGCAGGTATGAACGGAGAGAGGGATCGAATATTTATTCACGGGATAATGCCGGCGGGTCGTGCCGAATGTTGGCACGACTCGTAAGCTGTTTGTACAAAGAGCTTGTGCGCGTGTGCGTGGAAATGTTTATTTTCGATATTTTTTGCTTGTACCCGTTTGGCGTCGGATAAATGTATTTGTGCAACGAGACGGACGAGGTGGATTTTTAAAACCGAATTTTGGATTTATGTGGAAATGAAATTCGCTTTGCTCGCAAACTTGAATGATCGTACAACATTTTCAAATTGTGTGATAAATATTCGGGTGCAGAGTTATCGGTGAATTTAATTAACTGAAGTGTGGATATTGGTTATGACTTTCATTTGAAATCCAATATTATGGTACCACTATGCATCAATAGCAGTAACTAATTTGAGAGTAAGCAGTGTTATAATTATACAGAATTTGATGGATATTTAATCATTTTCGTCGTACGCGGTGAAATGCGCACCGGAAATCAGGACGATGAGATATTCCCGAATCAATTTCTCTGAAAGGTACAGCACACAAAAGGTTCGAGTTTCACGAGAACACGAATCACGCCCCTAAATGATTTCGCTGTGTCTATACACAGGCGCGAAAGCCATATTCAATTCCAATGGGAATTCCGTTTTAAAATTAAAGAGTGAGCAGATACGTTTTGAAAAATAACCAAGGAATGATACAGTAGACAATTTAGAAATTCGATGAAATTGTTTCGTTTTTATTTTCATCTGACAAAATATAGTATTTTACCCCCCTCCCATACGGTGTACACTCACAAGCATGATAAAAATCTACGAGAAAGTATAAAACATCTGCTCCCTGGTTCTTATTTCAAGCAAATGAAAAAAAAGGTGGGGAGGGGCACTTGAGCGCGAACCCCAATGCACTCAAGAGCTAGAGGGCCAACGCTATTGGTATACAGGGGTTTCGCGGTAATTAGTCGTAGATTTTAGCCGCGACCGCCGCAATTACTATAATGTACGTGTGGCGATGGCCTAGTGGTGGCGATGGTACGGCGGGAGGTGCCAGCCGAATTGAACTGGGTTGCATCTGACACAGCGAAACCGAGTGAATACTAATCACGACCATTATGGCGCCTACCCGGAAGCGCGCTGTCCCGAACTCTGTACTTCGCGATCTCCCTCCTTCTCGTGCACGCTCGAGCCACTATGCTACTTTTATGCGCGTGAGTATCGGAAGGAAGGTACTTTGGCGCAATTTTTGTGCCTGAAAATGGGCTGTACGAGTTGCATGGGCATCTACTATGTACACACACACACATTACGTATACATGTATGGGTGGTCTGTATGGCCCCACCGGCATCGATCTGTCGCTGTACGATGTCCCAGCGGTACGTGATTTGAATATCCTATATGGTAGGCGTATTTATGATGGTACGATTAAATACAGAGAAGTCTCGTGTATCATTTTTGTCGTACTATCGATGTCGACGTTTAGGAGCATAAATGAAAGAAAATTATACGCAATGATTATGAGTACGTAGAGGAGCCAAGTGTGTATCGTTCACATCTAAAATTATAATACCAGTGGATTGATATGCATAACCATTATATCCAATAGCTATTACCCTACACTACACGTGTATTTTATTCATTCATGCGTTTCTACTGTACGATTGAACAAAACCAGATTCTGTATGATATATTAGCCTCCAATTATTGCAATCTCATATGTATTGCGAGTGAGCACGTGCAGTACTAGGTATACGCATGCACAAATTAATCAATTTCTCGCGCAATTAATTTCATCCCGCGAGCTTTTTACGCTCGATTCGAATCGCACACGAGTTAAGGAGGGATGCCATTTCGAGGGTCAAAATAATCCCAAAAACAGCAGCATTCAGCGTCGAAATTCGCTCCCCCGAGCGGATACGTGGAACGAGCCGTTGTGTAACGGCTCCGCGGCACGCGACCATATGTGTAACAGCGCCACGTGTCTGTAGCGAAAACTTTTCGTACGTCGCGCCGCGCGCTTAATAACGTATGCGTCTGTCCGTACTAAAGCCAAAGTTCCCCTCTCTCTCTCTCTCAACCACGCCCCTAAAATACAGAAATGGAATCGTCATTAAGTACGCCAAAGTCGCATTACCCCGACCGTTGCAGAGAGCATTTGTAGCAACGCGTGTGGGTGCATATATGAATGGGTGCGTCGTCATTATACGATCTCTGGATGCGCAAGTGACATTTGAATGGCTTGTGGATTTTTTACTTCCGATTTTTGGAAAAACATATGTTTCTTCGCGAAGAAAAACTCCGATGAGACATCATGTCGGATGTTTTGGTTAAAAGTGGCGTATCATGAAAATCTTATCAAACTTTCCCTCATTTATCATCGACGATGACTGAAAATCGATTCGTAGCGTTTCTGCGACTCATCGTTACGAAACACAGTATCGAATACAAAAAATCTAGAGCTTGAAAATCAAAGCACAAGATTTTTATCCGAAGCTTTCGCGAATCCAACGCGTTACATCTGTTTTCTGCTTTGGAGATCTCGCGTGTTAATTTTTTTTTCCACGAAAAACAGTCGATTTGGCAGTAATGTATAGATATTTGTCGAAAAGCCCTGAACTTTTATCGAAATGCATTAAGTAAAGTTGTAGAATTTAAACTACGTGCTTGAGTGTGAATTGAGATCAAATAGAAATTGATTAAAAAAACGCTATCAAATGATGACAACCTTGAATGCTTTTTTCCATCAAATGTCAAACTAATGCAGACGCTTCTCCATTTTTTCCTTTACTTATTATTTAAAGAAAAATTTTTTTACGAAAACAATTCTGATCATTTCCATCAATCTGAACCTTTTATTCAATCCTTACTTTTTCATAATTTCTTTTGTTACCTTATTATTTAATAGTATTTTACTTCTATTTTGTTATTTTAGCTAACTCTTGATTTTTACGTCGCACCTTTATTACTTACCTTGTTTAGTATCCTACCGACTGTTCAGCATTAAACCGAGATTTATACTTACTCTCAAGGGCATGCATATGATCTGCCATACCTCAATCACAGCATTCCAATTTACGGCGTAACAATAAGTCCAGATAAATTTTTATACCAGATATTGCTCCATTCATGTTACTGTAACACCTATAATTAAATTCAATTACCAGTATCTATGTATAGGAACGTAATGTTATTACTTAGGGCGCGTATACACGCTGTGGCAGATTGCATAGCAAAGTGCAATCAGGACGAATCTCTATCGATGGATGATCTTTACAGAGCTTTACTCTGATTGGCCCACGAAAATTACACTGAGTAATTTTCTGCTTCGTGTAAACGAGAGTGCAAAGATTATCAAGTTGAAGGGAACTTTGCCCTGATTGACTGCCTGAAATTCCCCTGCAGATATTTCCGGCATTTCCGCAGTGCGATGCACAAAAACTCTCAGGTCTTCAGTTGTATGTATCATGCTTGGTAAGGTAGCTACCTATGTTTTCTGCATTATATATATATATATGTATATATACATATATGTATATGTATATATATATATATATATATATATATATCAAGCGAATATGATTGAGTCACTCATACCAGTTTGAGCGTCGATCAAGTTAGTCATTAGCTTAGCACCGTGCCCGCGATACACACGTGCACTCTGCCGTAAGTTTTTTGTAGTCAAGCTAATTTTTTTGTACTCAACTGGTATACTTTTTGTGTTTATTCGTCTTTCCTTGTCTACAAAAACTGGTGAAAGGTAAACCTTATACATATTGAAAAAATAACGGACATTATATACAAAATAATGGACAGATAACGACGGCAACGTGGCGTTTGTTAAAAAGTTTTTCATACTTCCTAAAAAAATCGTTTTCCATATTAAATGTATAAATCTGTGCCTTTTTATCTCTGACTCTATAATTATATCTGTTTGTTTTCTATATAGTTGTTTAGAATTATATCCTGATCTCTGTATCGTTTTATTTGTCTCTGAGGCTCTATTAAAGCTTGTCTATCTTATATCTGTTCGTCGTCTTTGTTTATAATTTTCTACGGGTTCAAAAAGAAAAAATATTTCAGATTAGTGCTGATCTTTAAGCTTTTTTTTTATCAGTGTAGAATTCGGGCTGAAGTCATTAGTGTCGTTCTTTAATTATTGTCGGATTCTTTATGAGTCGTAAATTCGTATCATTTGCTAATTAGTGTCAGATTAGTGATATGTTTATACAGTCAATTCCACATACATTCAGTTATCAACTTCCGTAAGGGCATCTTGATAATACTTACAGTCAATCTTGAGTCCAGATAAACTAAAGTTTGTTTAACAAATAACTTGATAAGCATTATGATAATGAATCTATTGGTTGAAAATTTTCATGACTTTGTTTTATTTTATCATTATTCATTCGATTTCACAAACAACTGCGAAATGTTCCACTTATATTATACAATTAAATAAGTTCCATATTTTGTTAAAGGCTCCTAATAATGGTAAAAAATATCTTAGATAATCGCTTTATTATCTCTGTAAAAATTCCATGCGATCTTAGATTTTTTTATCCGTCCTTACTGATTGCGTATCACACGCTGTCTCTCTCAAACATTTAGGAGAAAAATTACGTATAGTCTTATATTTAAACAGAAAAACGAGGCCCTTTCTACGATTGGGCACTATCAACGACAGCAATGAGGACAACAAAGGTACAACTAAGATCAAGAAATCACAACTGGTCTTCAATTTCGTGTATGGATTCAGACAACGTTGAGGGACCTTTAAGTAGTTCCAGTTGCTGCAATGTATGCCAAAATGTATGCAGAGAAGCTTTCACTGCGTCCTCAGATCTCAGAATGCACGAATTTAGTAACATCCACGAGAGATCGTACACCTGCTTCACGAGTTCGCAAGTTTTCACCCAAAAAAGGAATCCAGAAATGGACGTGGGCACAAGGCCCTTTCACGGCTTCTCATATCCACTAAAGTTCAGAGATGGGAGGAACTTCACGGAGTACGAACGTAACCACACATGTTTACAGTCCTGCTGTTCCTCATGGCCACAAAATGTTGGCTATAAGAACAGTCCAACGAAGCATGAATGTATCCATAAGAGCGAGGGGCCCTACCACCACTTTGAATATTCACGAATGTTGAACCAAAGCGATATTCTTAAAAGTCGCATGGGGGTTCATCATCTTCCAGGTTACATGAGCATCCACCACGACCACAGCGCCACGTGTTCATCATCTCCCACATGGCGCGTGGACTCCCAGTGCTCTTTTTCTTGCGATAGGTGTCCGGAGAATTTCACGTCACTATCTGCTGTAGCAGAGCACAAGCGCGCCGTTCACAGCGTGAATCACGTAAGGCGACAGATTGCCAAGGCTTATTTCTAAGAGTTCGAGTTGAAATCCTACAAATGACCTAAAAAAGTTTTCATGGCAGACTAGATGCATAAGCTTCGGGTACTCGACAAGCAGTCTACACTAAAAAAAAATTTTCGATGTTGTGCTTTTGAAATTATCATCTCGACATTTTAATGTTGTATACGTGTGAAATATAAATATTTAATGTTCAAATATCCAACTTATTTTCGTCACTTAATTATTGGCACAAAATGTGGATGGATATGCAGTAATAAACATTTATAAAAATTTTCTGCGTATCGGATTTATCATTTTTTTATTACAAATCGGATTTCAAGTCATGATGCCCAACTTGTTCAGCCACGTCCCTATGCGAGATCATTTTATATGCATGGAAACAAATTATGATCTAGGTCAACTTTGTCGTCAATTTCTTTTAGACGACTAATTTTATCGGCAATCGTGTTTGTAGATGGCATATTTTTATTTTCATGCGAATTCATCAGTGGGAATAAATCCAGGATCGATATATAAAATACCTACTTCGAACGTTTCTGCAGTCAAATTTGCATAACGCTTTTTAGCCGGAGATAAAAATAAAAATTGTTTTCCATTCTTTTGCACCTTCAAAATTGAAATATATATTTCTCAATCGTTCCGCCTCAACTCAATCTGCTGATTAAAATTTATTTTTCGCCCAGTAAGTCACAATCACCCAACGAGCAATTCACCACTTGAAATACGCAATTGTACGCTCGGCGATTGAAAAACGTAATGAATCCTTTATGTTTAACCATCGTTTTTTTTTTTTTTTTTTTTTTCAATACCAAAATCGTTGCGCGTACGAATATTCAAATAAAATAAGTTGCGGACCTGGAAGCAAAACCAAATCCAAGGGGGAAAAAAAAACCAGCCCTTGATCATCATTCGCTCCGACGCATCGGCCCACGTGACCTCCGAGGAGAGATGAAGACGCGAAATAGGACAAAACACCAGAGCGCCACATTCCCCCACCCGAGTACACAGCACAGCAGTATAATGTTTGTCGCGCCGGGCGTTATTAGTATTCAGTTTGTTCCACAGCGGCAGATGTAGTTAACTTCCCCCTTCCGCCCCCCGGCCCCGATAGGGTAAACACAAACTCGCGCAGCCGAGCGTCTCGCGACCCCCTTCCATCCCGTCGCAACTACGTTTCGCAGGAGGAGCGGGGGGGGGGGCATATCGCTCCGCGATGAGAAAATTATCGATAAACTCGTTGGAGGCGACTTTGTTCTCTCTCTCTCTCTCACACACGATGTGTGCATGCTCACGTGCTTTTCCCATTATACAAAGCCCATCTCGACTACCGATTGCCCGTTCGCACGGCGCCTGGGTAACGAGATCCCTGTACTTTTTCCATTTTCGGAAGGAGCGGCTCTCGAGTTTTGAATTTCAAATTCCGTTCCTCCGGCCGATAAGGTGACAGCCGATACGCGCACCCGCGCCGTCCGGCTCTCCTCGCGGAGCTTCGAGATTTATTCCCGACGTTTTTCGCCGTCCTATTAGCCCGGAGGGGGGGGCTTGATTCATACCGCTCGTGACGTCGCGAAAGTTCCGAAAGTTTGATGTCCCTGAGTACGGATTTGAGGAGAACGAAGCCGGACGGGGCACGCGGGTGGTTAGCAAACACACCGAAACGCTTTACGAAACCAGAAACAGCATCATCGTTTTTCGCACCCAAATCGCCCGAAACCCATCCGCGAACCGACCAGCGCGGGCAATATTTTCAATCGATCGGCCCCAAGTGCGCCGTGGTGGTTTTGATGAACCCTCCAAGCCTGCGGGATCGGGCAAACACCGGCGCGCGTTTTTCCACCGTGTCAGCGAAAAGCGCCGGTCGATCCGGTATAGGAAACGAAAGCCAGCCCAGAATCCAAAGAGCATCCGCCGCGGCCGAGGGAGGGGGGGGGGGGGCGGAAAAAGCACGGCGTTACGCGTACACGGGAGATTTCATTAAAATGCGCGCAATCAGCGCAACATAACGTCGATGATTATATCGATCGCGTAACGAGGGCTTCGCGTATAAAAATGCAGACTCTGGGGCTTTTGCGCCCGTCGGCCGTGCGCGCGTAGAGTCCAGCGGCGGTTCGCGCGAAACGTGAAAAATGAGGGATTTCCGACGTGTGTGTGCATTGTTGGGCAAACACGATCGGGCGCTCCGATAATGGAAGTACGGCCCCCCCCCCCCTGGCGTATGCTGATGTTGAAAATCGAATAAAATTATTAATCTCCGCGCGGTATCCGGCTTTCGATCGAGCAGCGCCACTGATGGATCGAGATCGCGTACCGATGGCGCGAGGGACGGAGTGAAAAGTACATTCGTGCTCGTCAAGTTTCAATGGAGCTCCTTTGCACGGGGGGGGGGGGGGGACACACGTTATAGGATGAAAAATGCCGATCCGTCTTTTTACCGCGGCGGAGGCGTCCGCTGTTTATTGCGAGGCGCAGGGATGAAAAAATTGTTCCACCGGGCGCTACCGTGAATAATACTGCGCGATAATGCCGTAAACGTATTATCGTTCGCAAAAAATGAAAAACGTGACCAAAAGTTTTCCTTCGACCCCGATGACAAACGATCTTCGCGCCCAAGGTGCTCCGTTCGGTCCGACAGTACAGTACAGCGTGCGGCTGAATTTTCCGAATAGGCAAAAGCTCCAGAAACACCGATCGATGAAATTGCCCATCTTCACCCGAGCACCACACCCCCCCGAAAAGTTCGCCCAGCCCCCCGCGCTTGTCCCGCTGCCATATATAATTTCGGTCCAAAGAGTCGCAAACAGCAGCGCCGCAGCAGTTCCTCGAACGCCGCACGCGTATTCCGGCCCACGACACTTTATTCACTTACACTCGAGGTGAGCCCCGAGTGGCGCGCATATAAGCGGCACCGTCAAGCCACTCCATAATCCGTCCACGCCCATAACACACACACGACTTTCCCAATGCACAGACAAACACACATAATTATATGTATATGTATACTACACACATTTTACAAAGGAACTACGTCAGCGCATACGTCGTCGTAGTCGTCGACGGCACTTTGCGGCACGTAAAGGCCACCTCTAATGTGACCCTAGCACGGCGGCGGCAGTGAGGAGCATACGGTGCAGCGACCGATTTAAATATTCCACCGACGGCGGCATTACTACCGGGCGCTGCCTCTGCTGCCGTGCGTTAAGGGGGGGGGCGGGTATCCGGCCGGGGTGCCGAGGGGGGGGGGCGGTCTCTGGTTTCGGGGGGGGGCGAAAGGCGGTCGCCCCCCCCCCCCCCCCGACCCCAACAACCCCTACAAATTGGCGGTATAGCTTCGGTGCAGGTTGTTCGACGACACCGCCGGGGCGTCCTTCGCCGTTTGCCTCGCGAGCGCACGCGCTGCTCATTTTCTTTTGCCGAATTTTCGATCGAGGGGAAAAGCGGTTTCGCAAGCCCTTGGAACGAGCCCGATCTTGGGCGTTTGTCCTGCTGGCCCTCCACCCGCTCTTTGGTAGACTTGACCTCCATTTAGGTGTGTCTCATTGTTAGTGTTTTCCTTGGGATGACTGCTATGTAGGCAATGGACGTGATGAGTGCTTGGTTGTGAAAATTAATTACTTGTGCGTGGTGGAAAGTTAATTTGAAAGGAGTAACTATTTGTGCCAAACAGATTGGAAGAAATGTAAGGGACGATGCCAGTAGGACGAGAACCTCGGTGAAAGAAAATAAAAAGCGGAGAAGAATAAAAATCGAGAAAACTTTGATTAAACAGGTAATGGAAGACAAAGCCAGAGGGAAGTGCTGTTAAAGCTGTCGGGCGGGCACGTGTGGGGTAGAATTTCCGGAGTGACTGGTCAGTTTTTCTCTTCTCGTTTTCTCTTGCCCCCGTCTTTTCTTTTCCTCGCTATTCTGTGCAGGTCACATAAAACCTTGTCGTTATTGCGCTCAACAGAATGTGGAGGACGCCGTGTGTTTTTTAAGATCTCGTATCTCACTACGAAGGGGGTAACTTTTTACAGGAATTCCTTCGTGTGTGCACGTATATATTATATGCGTGTGCCGTGTAATTTGGTTGTGTAAGCAGTATGGGGCCAAAGTTTTTTTCGCTGACTAATTTTGTTCCTCGGCATATTTGTGTACTTTCTCAACTTCACAGTTGTTTGAGAGTACGAATAATAAATATGTACACAAAATTTCTGATTTTCCAAAGATAGATTTAGGTAAGTTTCAGTACAACCTACGACAAGGCTAACAATATAAAAATAATAGTCCCCAGGCACCATGGATTACGCAAACTTTGAAACTGTTCTTACGAGATGAAAAAAAGTTTCAATTTACGATGCACAGAAAATGATTATTCTAATGACTCATACACCTTATCAGCGATTTTGGGACCGTAAAAAATTCCTTTCGTCGCGTACCCGAAGGATCTAATAAAACGGAAACACAATGGATTGGACAACATAAAAACGATACGAAAAATATAGTGTCTCCCAAGTCCCTTTGACCAATTTCACGATCGAAGAAAAAAAAAATCATGGAAATTCGAATTTTGCACGATTTTCCTCTCACCTTTTCAAACATAAAATTCTTCGCCAACCGCATCTACCGCATTATACAATCGCAAGCCACGAGCAATCACAAAAGATAAAATCAAGATCCCTCGCGACGCACATCGCGCCCTGAGAACCAAAAGTACCGAACAAAAGGTCCCGCTCGCGTGCGGCTAACGAATCCCCGCGCCCCCGCGCAGCTCCCCCGCTCGCCCAGCACCCGGAAAAGAGCCGAGGGACCAAAAAGCGCCCCCTGCCGCCCCTAATCCGTTGGATTTCACACGGCTCAGCTGATATAATGCGATTACCCACACGCACGTACCCGCGCGCTCGGACGGAACGAGTTGGGCCGAGCCTCCTCCGCATCCTCCTTCCCGATGCAGCGCACGTGCGTGTCCCGGTGGCCCGCTGCCGTAATACCCACTCCGCGCTCGGGATCCTTTTCCCGGCCGGCAGTCCACTCTGACCCCGTTTCCTCTATCTCTCTCTCTCGCCTCCTTTTAAAACAGACGTCAGCTCGTCGCGTTCCGCGCGCCTCGGGCGCAAATCGTGCGTTCCGTTACACACCGGTGCGTTCCGTCAAATCTTGCACGGGCAGGGTATAAGACACAGGTGATGCATACGCGTGCGGCGCGTGCACGCAATCTCGGAAAAATTGTATTTTCGATCCGCCGTCGTGGATTGATAAAAACGGGAAGAGGGAGGATGATGATGATGATGATGATGATGATACAACGATATGATGAATATGAATGTGGGTGGTGGCCGAATTAATCGGGGAAATGATAGCCGTTGCGATTGCCAGGCAGTGTGTATAGGTATATCGAGCACGCGCGTGCGCCTGGAGGAGGGAAGATGATAAACAGAGCGAGACGGGGGGGGGGGGAAAGAAGGATCACAATACACGTATCTGCTCCCTTTGTTTTTCCAAAGTCAGTCGGCTCGGCGAACAATCGCTAATTGGGCCTCCCCCCCCCCCCCCCCCCACCCTCTTCCCCTCTTTAGCCCGGTTTTCCCGACGAGGGAGGCTATAATATGCCGTCGTGACGTATGGGCCACCCTTTGTCCGGGATGTATGGGGCATTGTTAGACCGCGCTCTATGGCCCTCTCTATATATCTTTGGGTTATAATTTTCTTCCTCCTCCTCCTCCTATAGTATCGACCTCCGAACTCCCTCTCTCGCTGCCCGTTCGTTTGTACGTCGAAGGCTTCCGCATATATGAGTATCACTTAGTTCGTTGCAGAAGGAAAACTGGGAAGATAATTTTGGTTTATCCAACGCTACGTGGTTGTAACTTTGTGGCATCGGTACTTACTCAGAAGAGAGCTTCACGTGGATTGATTTTCTCAGCCGCTACTGTTGAAGGTATCGAGAATGTTGAATACATTTACATAACTATTGGCATGTTGAAAGAAAAAAAGTGTCTCGGAAAAACTAACACACATTATATGCATACCAGCAGCCCAACTCAGTCTGCAAGTATGAGCAGGAGTAACATGTTCGAGCTACGGACAGCGGAGGAGAGTATGTAATCTGATTAAGTTATCGCTGTCTCTCTGTCTTCTCCAAACTCCTGGTGGCCTTTCTGGGTGCGAGAAAGAAACACAGTTAAAGGCGGGGATGGTAGGGGTATAGCTGGTGCTCAAGCGAGCGGGAAAGTCTAAATAATTTTGTCCAATATCCCGGGGGATGTGGCACAAAAATACAAAGCAACATTGCAAAACAGGAAATCGAACTGGATGATGATTGCTTTGGTACGTGTAAGACTGCCGAGGAACGTTATCCGAGACATTGTGCAATTTTTAATAGTAGAAGACATGGACTGTATTTTGAAATATGTTTCAACACGTTGAACTTTAGCAGTATAATAATCATTCACATAATCTATACGCGTTGGGAAATGACGATATACCATGCCTCGTGTTAAGTTTTAAAGATAAGAAGGTAAGTACGGTAATTATAAAATATTATACTGAAATGGAATTTTTGGTCTATCGATAAAAAGTATCGGAGGTAGATAAAAATGGTCTCCATTTCTTTTATCTAACGTACGTGCATTATTGAAACACGATAATGAAGTATTTTCAAATTCTAATGGCCTTAAAGCGTTAATAGGAACAGTATGATTGTACTTATTTGCATTGATGAAAAGAATTTCAAGATCTTCACACCAATACAGTACGAATATTAGTAATTGTTTATCCATGCTATCTGTACTCATTATTATATTGCAAATGACACCAGGTGGGCGTTTTAGGCACTGATATTCCCAAAAAAAAACAAAAAACATGTTTTATTACAGGAGTAACATCAAAGCTAAAATCTCAACCTTACTCGAGATGAAATCACACTTGAACATATATGAAGTTTTATATATAACAGCAAGTTGTGTATAATAACATATGTTAAGTCTTACTAATATTTCGGTGTATTAATTAATATTTCAATAATTAAAGATATACTATAATATTTTGCTAACTAGATAACTATAAAATATTTCTATTCTGCTTAGTTTGACTAATTCTATCGTTGACCTGATGGTTATTTGGGTCAAAATTTTTTTGAGTTAAGGCAACAGACGTCTATAGTTACAGCTCATCTTTTTTTCAATAAATTATCGTTTTATCAAACTGTAAAAAATGTATTTATTATTATTATTCTATTTTTACTTCAGCTTAAAATAAGTAATATTGTACAATCGACAAAATAACTTTTAAGTTCTAAGGACTGCATTTTTTATGATGATTTGCATTGTGTATTTAAATTTGATTTAGTACTTCGGAAAGAGAAGCTGCAGTTTATACGTATATAATCTTTACACATAAAATATCAGTTTTCATTGTTGTTCAAAGTAACTGATTGACAATAAATCAAAGACTGTCTTTCTGAAGCCAATAATAATAACAAATAAATACATATGGTACTTTAGCAATTCAGAGCTATACGTATGACCGCTACATGACTATAAAATAAAAAAAAATAATAAACATTTATTTTAATCCCAATTTTTAATCCCAAAATATCGCAGCTACTAAAAGAGCCACTCAAACACTGTCTAAATTTACACAGACAGTAAATATCAATTATTAAGTCATTAATTTTATTTTTTTCTCCCACCGTATTTTTGTTACGATGTTAATGCATTCGCTTTTGGACGTTCAACCGTACAAGACACAGATTTTCTTCGTTCCTGAGAATTCGAGGTTTAAAATCAGGCAGGTAAGGTTTTGTTTGAATTAAAAAAAACGCTTACGCACAAAAGCAACTCTTTTAATAATGTTTGAAATTCGTTGAATGTACTCATGACTTATTAAGGATTTTAATATTTTTAAAGTTGGACTGTACGATAATTTCTTAGTTTGAAAGTAATATTCAAGTTATTATACAAGATCGTATAGAAAACCGACATACATTCGAGTTTTTATCGTTACACTCCTTTTTTCATAATTATCTGAATGGAGTGCCCGTTAAGAGTTAACGTTAAGATTTCAATGAAACTCGAGGTATTATTTGTTCAAAATATATTAAGCTACATTATTGTGAACTTTCACATCGCGTGGAAAAAGTTGTTAATATTTTCAGTTTTGACGATTAAACGGCATTTCATGAGAAATCATGCTTTTGGTTTTGGTTTTATAGTACTACTATTATAGTTCATTTCCTACAAAATATTTGCAAAAAAGTGAATCTACAATCACACACAATCTATCTTCTTAAAAAAAATATTCTATTATTTTTTTCAACAGAAATTAACTTATGCAAATCGCCTGTGGTCTCAAATAACGGCATCAACGTTACTATCACCAAAGATCAAGCACAGGAAGAAAAATAAAACCAAGGTACTACATAAAACATAGAATAGCAATTTGAAACTTATAAGGAGTGAAGTTTACAACTATGGTTGTTAACATCGAGCAAGAGAGTTCTAGCTTTAAAAGCAGAAGTTTTTCGAAAAAAATTAGAACGATAGAAAAACCTTTTGAATGTCCGATATGTACCAGAACTTTTTCACGGAACGATCTACTCCAGACGCATGCCCGCCTAGTTCATCAGCGTTGATTATAAGATGGCTGATTTTCGAAAATACTATAAATTTGTTTAAAGTTACGTTTGCACGAATTTAGATGATACGTGCATTACATCGTGTATCTTAATCGTATTATTAGCATACAGGCATGAAGTTCCTTCATTTAATTTTTACGCACTTATGACAAAATAGAAAGAAGTCAATGTTCATCACACGGAAAAAATTCTGTGCATGATTATGTAAAATGGTACCTTGCCTTAATAAGGGTTGTTGTGGCTCTCTTGGATATCTATTACTGATTAATCGAAATCTGGGCTTCATAAAATATTTATCCATTCAAACATAAGCTTTAATACCATTAATATTAAAACATCTTTAGAAATAATACCAGAAAATGTACTTTCAGATTAGTTTTCTGAAAGCTGTAATTTTATTTACATATTTACTTTTAATATTGATAATCTACGAAAAGAACTGGTACAACAGCAAATCAAATTTTACAGTTCACCTAGAACCTCGCCTAGAACTACTGTAATAACTTTTCATTTACTGTACAGATGCAATGTTTTTTAGATGTTTCAAGCGAATTTGTTAGGTTCATTCTGAAAATCACAAAATTTATCATGCTTATTAAATGAATACAATTGTTTTAATAAATATACATAACAATATTAGAAATATTTTTGTATATAAAATGATAAAAATAAAATTGAGAAAAAAAAACTAGATACTTCGATGTTCAGTCTGATGGTATCTTATCCTGTATTGCTGAAATTTTTTTAAATCTCTAAATTAATGATTAGAAGACAAAGGTAAACCTCTCTTCTCATTCAAGGCAATAAGAACCTAGTCCATAGAATCACAACCACGATAGAAACTTTTTCCATCGTTAAAAATGTGCAGAAATTGCATGTAAAAAAATTTTCAAGGACCAAACAGTTTTTGATGAAGAAAATTACGTTGGTTAGGTAATGGCATTGGATATTAGGATCGATAACTAATTGCCTCATATATTTTAAAAGTGGTCCGCGGTATAATTTCAGCGTTTAGAGGGGGGATCACGAAATGGAACGGCCGGGCGTCATCGTTCGGTAGACTGAATTAATTAACGTTTTACAGTTCCCACAGAGAGGTAGATGGAAAGTGGAACTGCGGGACCGCGATTTACGAGCACTAGTACTTTCCGTAAAGAGGCAAATAACCATTTCGCGGAGGCACAATAAACTGTCCAGTCTAGCGGAACGTTCGCTTCCGGCGCACTACTTTAATCATCGGTGGGGAAAAGAGACGAAGTTTGTGAATTTCGGACTCTATAAGTACCATCAAGTTTTCATCTCGTAAAAGAATACGAGTAAGATAGTGTCTATATGGGAGCACAAATCACTACTCTGTTCTCAAATGATATTCCTCGAATAAAGATGAACATTTTTAAAAACTGTTGTTCAGAGTGTCATGAATCACCATTAACTTTTCCAGTATTTTCGAGAGGTCATTTATTGAGGTAGATAATTTTATAGTTGTGCTTTTAAACAAACGTTTTTATGGGAGTGAACCTAGACTCTTTTTTTCTTTTGCTACTTTTTATTGTAAACCACAAACCTTGCCACAAAGTTATTCCCATATTTTTTAATATGAGATGAAAAAACATGCCAATTGATGGATTGTGCGGCACATTGTGGTACATTTCAAAGGAAATCAAAATAAAATGTCAGTTACAGTGTTATCTTATTTATATTTTCTTTATATTTTCCGTACCAGTACTTGAAATTTTTGTAAATGATCTACAATATTAATTTTAGTCTGTCATTACGACAGTCTACGTTGATGATCACATATCTTAACGATGCACGCGCACCAATATTTCTACTGATTGTTACACACTGGGAAAACCAATGCGTAGCTATGTCATACACTTATCTGATGCCAGTCCCTTGTTTTTTAATGTACGACTAAGTTATTAATAATGTAAGAATAATCGCCGTGTAACCGTTTTTAGGAAAGCTCTCCACGTAAGTGCGTAGTTACTGGAAACGATGTCCAGACAACACGATCGTTAAGCTTAATATATTTTGAGAAAAATAAAACAATTAAGATTGAAATTTTCAATCTTCACGATTTACTCAGTAATTTCGCGCTATCGCTGTTTCAATACACAGTACCTACTTTAGTCGCGTATGTTTCAAACGATTCGACGATGGGGGAAATAACGATCCATACTGATATACCAAACATTACTTGTATTCAGTGTACCAACAACATTTTTCGCGAAAATTCGACGTTTATCAACAAAAGTTATTGAAAATGTAGCTTTGCAATCACGTATTATCGCTGCTAATGTACTGAAAAATAGTTAGCTATTCAACCCTGTAAGCCGAACTGTCCCTAAGTGGATCGTGTGTCGGGAGATCGTTGCTAGATGCACTGTACGCGCTAAAGATACACAATCTCTCCGGTCTAAGCATCGTGTCTCGCGTATAATCGCGTTGTTGCAAATTACCTTGCTCACGCGTTCGAACAGCCGTGCACAAGCTCGGTACTTCAAATAATTTTTTTCTCCCGCAAAAGAAAAAGATAATGATCCATGAATATTCAAAATGACAGCATGTTTGGGTGCAAAATTGGAGGAGGTTTGCGCGTGTCTATTGAATAACCAAGCAAAATGACTGCGAAAAGATCGATTAAATTATATACGCGAGAAAATTTATCGCTGACCCGATAAGAAAGTAACAGAGCAGATCGAAGATTCAACGATGCACGCGAGGAAGAATAAAGAGCTCATGAGGTATAATACGAATTATCTAGGATGTAGATGTACGTATGTTCAATGGTCAAACGCTTCGAAAGAGAGAGAGAGAGAGAGAGAGAGAGAGAGAGCCGCACTATACGAAGGCGCGAAACGAAAGAGAAGCGTCTCGTTATGAGCGTATACGCTTGCACGTGTCGCGAGGAAAAATCGGGTCAACGCGCGTGTGATACGCCCGCGCGGCCATCCATACACCTGTACGTCGGTAAAAAGATATACTCGAGCCTGCAGCGTGTGCGAAAATATGCGCTTCAGGTCTTTCTTTGAGAAGCAGGAGGGAGGGCTGGTGTCGACGAGGGGGGGGGGGGGGGGGGGGTCTACGAGCGTTGCGCGCTGCATGATGAGGCACTTAATAGCGCGGAAACGCGACGCGCGGAACGCCTCGCAAATTATCCACGGCGCGTTGAGATTCCTCCGGAGGCGATGGCTGGAGATGGCACTGCGGACGAGTGCGAGGGAGAAGAGCTTCAAGGGGGATACTTCAGGATTTTCATCGAGCCCCCTTGATTCGATCGAGGAGTCGAAGTTTTTCTTTCGCTAAACTTCATTTTTCAACATCGAAGATTTCAATGATGGAACTGTGGGGTACGTGTGATTGGTGAGCAGTTTATTGAAGTACTGTATGAATTATCTGCTGTCTTTGGGTCACGGAATTGCGGATGTTTTCTATAAACACCAACAAAGGGTAAACAGAATCCACAACGATTTTGTTTTTCCAGAATACCATGAGAGCTGGTTTAATTCATTGCGGTTATCGGGTGCTTTATACTTTGATTAATGCACGAATCGAATCAATTTTTCCATTCCAAATTTTGTTATACCGTATCGAGCATTCATACTAACTAATCACGATGAAACCAACGAGGTATAATATTATTTTCGGCCAATAATCGGCTTGTTGCGCGTACATCCATTAATAAAATAGCACCAGCGCGCAACATCACTTATGCATTCCAACGACACGGTGGAGATATTATAAAGTTATTAGCAGCGAGCGCGTAATGCGATCATCTCGTCGTTTCGGTGGAGTATGCGTACAGTACATCAGTTCATTGCGTTTATGCGAATTAATTCGCAGTGCTCGTGCACACAATACACACATGCATGATAGCGCGCCGCTAATTTCGCTTCCCACTGCGTCATAGCCTCCGAATGAATATTATTTATCAAAAATAATTTTTCGATCCTATAAGCGCTAGCATCGAAATCGCAATACCTACAGCGCTAAAAATTGCGCAGAGCTGCATAACAATGGTCCGTTGAAAATTGGGATCTTGCATGAATAATTTTATCCGATCCGTCCAGTGGATCATCAAACCTGGACTTTGATGTGCTCTCTAACGCCGTAAATTTTTGTTTGTGTGAAAAAAAAATACGTGTCCAATGTTTATCGATAATCCACTTATTGACAGACCAAACAGAATTTTCCATGAAAAATCCTAATCATCCGTTTCGCGAAGAGCCCAATCACGGGAAATTTCGGCAAATTTCGCGAGGCTCCTGATTACAGAGCTCATTGCAAGCGGATCCCAGACGCGCGAGTAACCGAATCCACTGTTCTGCTCACGCAAACGTTTTCCCCGCGTGTAAGCCCGCGACAGAGGAACACCTCCTCAGCGCAGTGTCACCGGTCGGACTCGGGGAGGTAAAAGTACGCCGAGCCCCACCACCACGACCCGCATAGCGATACGCGGAGGACGAGGCAAAAGGCACCCCCCAGACCCCACGGGCGCGTATAAACGAGTTAGCAGCGCGGGAGCCCCCCTCCCCCCCGCCTTTTTGGCATCTTCCTCCCGCCGCGTTTTCTCCCCTTCCGTATCTCCGCGAGCCTCAACCTTGCGGCGTCACGTTTGCGCATACGCGTGTAATTAAACTCGGCATACGTACGTATACAACAGCACGCCGCACATGCGCGCGTTAGCGCCCGACCTACTTTTGCCTCGTCGACTGCAATGGTAGTCTTTTTTTTTTCATTTTTAATTGTTTCTCGTCAGTTCGCTACCGTATACGAACGTGTTTCGTCTTTGTCAAGTTTAGAGGAACAAATAGTAACGGCAAAACTCGTAGAGCTTGGGGTCAGAGTCGCCGAAACTGCCCTGTCGCGCGAATATAATACGTCGACTAGTTGCAAGCGAAAGAGCCGCGAATAAATTGCGAACAAATGATGAATAAATATCGTCCAAATAAAATCTAGAGAAAGAGAGAGAGAGATTTTCTCCGCGCGGCTCGCGAGATATAATACTTTTTTTGCCGAGCTGGCTTCATTACGTCCTGCATTGCCTTGGCAGGAATCCCAACCGTGCAGCCCGAGATCGGCCGCAGTAGCAGCAGCAGCAGCTGTTCACCGATGGAAAAATTTAATTTGCTGCAGTGGGTTTCGCTCGCAAGCACAGCGTTGGAGTATACGTGTGTATGGTGGATATGAAATTTCGAAGCAGGCGATAAGTTCGTTTTCGCGCTTATTGCGGACTTTTTTTCTTCGAAATCCGATATTGAATTAGATAGTCGGTTGGCGTATACATTGGGCCGAAAATTTTAGCGAACGGACCGCCGCCCCCCGATGGCGGATGTTGGATCTGATGTATGCAATGACTCACCGTAAGTTGTACACTAGCCAGCAGATTGGAGAAAGACGGTGTAAATCAAGGCCAAAACACTCACCTGAAACACAAAGAAAACATACGAAAATTTAATCGAAGTATATTGTACAAACACAGCCGCAAAAAAAGCCCATCTTATACTCGGCTTGCATTAAAACCAACAACATTTTCCCACCCATGCCCGCGCTAACTGCGCCGGACGGAGAGAGTACGACCCACGGCCCGGGAGACGGTGAGGTCGATCTTCGTTTACCGAAGCGCATCCTGCGGACTCGGGGGAAAAAGAGGGAGAAAGGAGCAGGTAATAAGACGTTAGCTCTAACAAGCCCTTCCGACTCCACGTCACGTAACCGGCAATTCTCGTGATCCATATGTGCGCGTGTGCGGGCGGTGTGGACGGTCCTTAGGGGGGGGGGGGGGGGGGGGGCCCGCGGGGGCGGGCGCGGGCCG
>JAPYYV010012509.1:0-14501 GCA_030522625.1 Copidosoma aretas | reverse complement strand
CCTTGGTCCATTGTCTCCTCTCCTCCTCCCAAGCGACCTCCTTCTCCTGCCACTCTTTCCTTACGCCATCCAGGATACTCTCTATTCTCTGCGCTTGGTAATCGAACTTCTCGTCCAGCTTTTACTCCAGCTTACCAAGCCAGAGCGTTTGTGCATCCTTCGTTGCCGTGCTCTCTGCAATCTTTTTTCCCTTTGCCGTGTCCACCATGTCATGCAGCGTCGGCTGTGCTTTTGCGCTACCCCCCTTCTGCGGTGCCGTTTGGTTTCTCGTGCTCGTAGTATTTCTTGTGTTTTTCCTATCTTCTCCCTTGTCTTTGTCTTCTCTCATTTTCACGTATGTTTTTTTACCTCAAAACTTCAGCTTCTCTCTTCTCGAGCTTGATTCTCGATTTTTGTGCGCCTCGGGGAAGGCCCTCCTTGTTCACCCTATCCTGGGGCGTTACCAAAGCCTGGTCCTCTTTTTTTTGTTAACTAGTACCTTGTGTAACTTACTGTACTCTTTACAATCCCCGAGTCGCCTTACGCACGTGTGGTCGCTACCAGCGCCCAACCCGAACTCTATTTTCAATAGTATTTGAGATACACTTCAACATGTAAGAATTCATTTTTTCATTGGCAGAATATTTTAAATTATAGCGCATATCATATTATTAAACTTTTAATCTTCACTCTGTAGTGCCTTATTTACCTACAGAAATATCTTATACATTCACATGAATCATCTTCCTCCTGCATATATATCCTTTTATTCTATATTTCTGACTTATGTTATTATTATTTAATTTGCTGTTTGCTTTCCTCTTTACATATCAATATGTGCTTCGAATTTTTTTCCTTTCTTTCTTTCTACGTTCTTATATCACAGCCTACATTACGACTTTTCGAAGCTTACTTATATGTTCTTCTTTTCGCTATAATTTTTTCTCTATGTTTATTTCATTACTTCTTTATATTTTACAGATAATAGAGTTGTCGATTACTATACAGTTTTCTGTATTTTTTGATTGACAAAAGTCTTTCTTTCCCTTGTAAAATTATCTTTGACTTTCTCAAGTTTATTTGCCTTCGTTGCTATTTTTGTAAGTCCTATCGTTTTTCAATCCTTTACTTCTATATACTACTTTAACTTTTCGCCCTATTTTGTTGGATTTTTATGTATGAAGTCCCTGAATTCTTCCATTAAGCATCAATAAGGCCACCTGCTCTTGTCCATTTTTATTACGTACAAAAGGTAATTTCTTCCCTTTTTTTCTGCCTATTTCTGAGCTAATCCTTCCCACCTTCATTTCTGCTGTATATCCTGGTGTATTTGCATTCAAACCCAAGATGATATTTGTAAGTCTGCCTTCTATTTTTTCTCCTTTATCTTTCCTTTTCCATTCTCAAATCTATAACTACCCTTTACACCTTCAATTTTCCTATGTATCCTTATGTCTTTCCATTTAAATCCAACTTCATGTTTTGAAGTTGCCTTCTATATTTCCATTCATTTTGGTCTCTTTCATACGCAAGTTTCTGCTACATATGTGCAATATAATTTTATCTTTTAATCCATGAAAAAGAATCTTTGATTAAATCTTTCTAATTTAGCTCTTTTGGTTAAGCCTAAAACTGCGTTTACTGCCCTTTGCACCCTACCTGTCGTTTTTTCTCCGAGCCACGAAATTTTTTTTATTAAGAATCCCTCGCCTTGGCCCATGTACTAGTTTGAAACTTCCAATGCCTCTAATTAAATTCAAACATATCTGTTTTCATCCCTTATTCATTCATAAAAATTAAGATTTTCATTTTTTTCTGTTTGCTTCCAGTATATTTTTTGTACCATATTTGTCTAAGTCGTTCTGCATGTGTTTTGTCTCTTCAAAATGCTCTGCGCCTAAGACAACGTCATCAGATAATTAGAGACAGTGAATTTTGAGTTTTCCTACTGTTACACTTCCTGTATTGTATATCCGCTTATCGTCTCTATTCTTTGTACATAAACTCAAAAGTACCAGGCTTCATGGGCACCCTTGCTTAACCTCTTTTATTGATTTAAAGAATATTGATACCCCTGGGCGTAATTTTCTGTTTTTTTGCTCTTTTATAGATTATTTTCAATATCTTTGTCATTTTTATACCTATCCCTATTATATCTAACTTGACCAGGAACATTTATCATTTGATGTTATCAAACTTTGTTTTTAAGTATAAAAACACAGCATATGATTTATTGCCCCCTTCCTCTAGTCTATATTCAATTAAACTATTTAGTACAAAAAGATGGTACTTTGTTATTCTTTTTGCTCTGATGCCAGCCTGACTCTCCTTTATTATTTTAGACTCCTCTACCTATTTTTCTACTTTTTTAGCGATCATAATTGATAATATCTTGTATGTTTCATTTAAAAAAGCCACTTCCCTGTAGTTTTAATGTCCTTCCACTTCTTCTATGGCTTGTGAATTTAATAGATTCTTGCTATTTCTTACTGTTCGATAATATGTGTGTTTGTCTATAAGCTACGAAGTATGTTTTTTAAATCAATCATCAAAATTATTTGCAGATTTTCGAAAGATTTTTTCATAATTCTGTTCTCCCCTGTGGCTTTTCTGTTTTTAATTTTCCCCAAGGCATTCTATAATTTAATGATGCATGTATCTTTGTAAAAATCCTTTCAGTCTTTGTTGTTCATTCCTATACTCCTTTTTTCTTTTTCCGTTTAATATGTATCATTGTTGCCACTTGACAAATATTTAAAACTGTTCTTTGATGCCTCTTTCCTTATCACCATTTTTTGACATGCATTAGAGTCATTTATGTAAAAATATAAATCGAGCTTTGGGTAAAAACAGCTCTTTTGCAAGAATTAAATTAATGTGAACTTATAGTGTCGTGAACACGCAGTTCCTCGGTAGCTCAATAATTAAGAGCATCTGTCTGGTTTACAAGAGGCTGTGTTCGAACCACACTCAGGGAAGATTTTTTTTATTCTCTATTTCATTCTTTGTATTATTAAGATTTTCAATTCATATTATTATTTTACTGATTGGTATTTACTATCAAAAAATAAGTACGGGCCTTCAGTGTTAAGAAGAGCTAATATGCTTTTACCTAGATGAGCTGCGTGTATAATATTATTTACATCAATCGTTTGCTTTTATACCCGTTAGATTATTTCACTTGCATAAGAATCTTTTCATTGGGCAAACCTCGAAAGCACTACAAACTCGACTATTTAAATGCATCAGAGATACCAAAAATCAAAATTGTATATCCATTCTTTATTTACGCAATCAAGTATTCCAACATACTTTAAATTTTGATAATATTAGAATCCTGTATGTTAAACCGAATTTAAAAAAACTTTTATTCTTAAGAAGAGTGGAGATTGAGAGCGCGAGGGTATCTGTTAAGTCCACTTAGGACGTTTTCATCTGTGGCCAAGTTGGTGTGTGCACGTGTCTCAAGGGATTGAACGTAGCGAAACAGGTATTAATAATGTCTGCGAGCACGTGCGTGTGAAAGACATTTTATTAATTTTTTTATTTTCACCTAAGTTTATTTCTGAAGTTTATTTTTAATATTTACATTCATGTACAAATGTTAAAGTTGAAAAGGGAAGAAGGACAATGTCGCGCAAAGGAGAGACAGTGATGATTTTATTTTATTCACGCTCGGGATTCCCTATGTATGCTTGATCTTGCAGCTAGAGTGTAGCTATTACGCCATTAGCCATTCGTCTTGAACACCTTGCACGTATAGTGTGCACCTTGCACGAATAAATGCTATTTTCGGGAACTGTTTCGTGGACGCGTGTATGCTCTGGTTAGTATGTGTATGGGTGTTGGGCAGCGTGCTCAACGTGGCCACCAACTGTATGCTGTAGTACAATATATAGATATACTTTTTATTTGGCTTCATGGCCCTATGATGTGACCTATATAGGCCTATGTACTGGAAAACTGTTACATGGTAGGGCCCTTGTCCATGCATTGATATTCACCCCAAATACAGGTTAAGTTTTGCGTTTGATTTTTTACTTTATACTATGATTCGTTTTTGTTTTTTTTAAGGGGGGGAGGGGTAATACTCTGCTTTGTTTAAATTACTCCTTGAATTTGTACACACTTTGCCGCATGTTTTCTTCAGCTCGTTTATTTATTTTATTTTTCTTTCAATTCATAGCTGCCACGATGTCGAAGTTGAGTACTTCTTTCGATGATAATGTACTCGAGAATGTTCTGATGCGCGTCTGTGTGTTGCGCAGGCGGGGTTTGTTCTCTTTTTTTTTTTTTTTTTTTTTTTTTTTTTAATAACCTTTTTTCATCTTTTTAGTGAGTTTATTGGATTTGTTGATCAAATTTCAAGCCTAAAAGATGTCGGTACGCAAAAAAAATATCGATTAATTAAATTTGTGCTTAATAATGCTAACGAAAGACGGATGACATGTCTCATATAAGGCAACGAGCTGATTAACAAGTACAAAAATCAAATAATCATTCATCGCGTAAGTTACTTTTATTTCATCAACACAAAAAATGTACATTTTAATTTATTTTTTTTTCTTAACAGATACTTCACGTAGATAGATGGCACATCAAAGCTGCAAGAATAACGTTCACTAAAGATATGCCAAAGGTGGTACTCTTTGAGTTCATCGTTCAAGCAAATACGTTTGTGCAATTTTTAGGGCACTATGACTGTATTCCTAATGCCGAGGTGACTCCGACAAAAAGCGGACTTAGAGCCTATAAGAAACGCTACTGGGACTATTTGTTAAGTTACTTTTAAATTTCTTATCAATAAACGACTTTTCATCTTTTTAAAACATTTACAACTTTTACTCTTTTTTGCAGGAATTATTTGCTTACGTTTGGACAAAATTCACTTCGTCACCCAGTGGATTTAATAACTCTACTAATGGTTGCGGAGCTATCAAAGGCGGTTCATACAAACTTACTATCAACATTGCTAATTACTCAGAGTTATCATTGGATAAAGGAGTTTATGTCGACGTCTGTGGAAGCATCAAACACGATGTAAGATTTTGCACTATACATATTATTCGTCATGAACTTCACCACGCACAATTATTTGTTTTTGTTTTTAGATGGGCCCCTTGTCATTATGTGTAGAGATTTCACTTGCATTACGCCAAACTTATACAAGACACAAATGTCTTTCCAGCAACTTATGCAAGACGTTCGTACGCCAAAAAGAGGATTAACGTAATGATGTGACAGTATCCTATATTTTTTTCATTTAAGATCCCTTTTTTTTTAATTTTGAAATTATAACCCCGATTATCTTACTTACAATCAGTACTTATTAAGGTGGCTCTTCACTTCTGTACTGGGTGTTCCTAAAATGTTCCAGGAAAACTAGTCCACGAGATTAAGCTTGTCAAGACAAACAAAAAAGCTTTTTACCAAATTTCCATGCGATGCGTGGTTTTCGAGATACTGTCAATTGAAAATCGAAGAATTTCTGCATCACATAACAGGCTACAAACCTTTTACAACTCTTTTTACAGCGATTATACAGATTTTCAGTTGACAACATATCAAAAACTACGCATCGGATCGAAATTTAGTAAATAACTTTTATGTTTGTCTTGGCAAGCTTAATTTCGTGGTACAGTTTTATTGGAAAATTTTTACAACACCCTGTGTAGCATAACATTTTTAAAAACTCTTAGTTAAAAAAAAGTTATTTCTTCGAATTTAAATTATATCGTGCTAATATTTCAAATTTTTACAAAATGAAAGCCAAAAAGATTAAAGTGTTTTACCTTAACTGTGACTGAATATTGTTTGAATTTGTTCACGACACACGGTATTAGTAATTAAATTTCAATAATAACCACAAGTGTTATAACGGTTTTAAAAATTGTTACATAGCGTGTTTTATTCAGTGTTGTATTTATGAAAAAAATATTCATAAATATTTAGCAGTTCAGTAGTTGTTACAAAACTATTTAATTATAAAAAAAAAAATTCCTATTACTTTTGTAGTAACCTATTTATATTATTGTATTGTTAAAATATATTTTTCTAAGTATTCTGTAATGAAAAACTTATAAAACTTTATTTTTTCATACCATGTTGTAAAGTGTGTTTTAAAATCAAGCGATGTTTTGTAAAATCTAGCAATCAAACTAATATATGACTATATTACTTGAGGTTCAATCAATGCTTTGATCCCATTTTTTTATTATTAATACGCAACAATTTAATTATAACAAATTACTATTTCTTAAGTGACAAGTAAATTTATATTGTATTACATTACAATTTTGCTAAATATTCTGCACATAAAAAGTACTAATTACATTTTTTTTTTTTATTTCATTAATGCTGTAAGGCGAATTTCAATAAATATTTATACCTATATGTATTTTTTTATTTACTTCATACATATTATTGTCAGATGTACTGATATCACTCCTATCTCCATGCATCGATAAAATCATCAGCAGTAGCAGCTGCATCATTAGCAATATTTGCCGTAAAACTTTGGAATGCGTTTTCACACTATCCTGAATAAATAGCACAGGGTCAGTACGTTGACAGTGGCTGTAGCCCGTACCCCTGCCATATAGTCACATGGCTACTTGGTTTTGCATTGCCTCTTTACTTGGAGCGCGTCTCCCAGACACTGCATTGGATACGCACACTCTCTTGGGAGCGATATGGGGCTTTTCTCCGAAATACTTCGTAGAATTAGTAGATTGATGGTGATTCAACCTACGTGGGGCACAGCGGGGGGCCCTTGTTGCGTTTTCATCACATTTTAGTAAACATGTGATGATCAATCTTGAAGTAGATTGCCTATATAGAAGCAAGAAATTAGACTCCAGCCCTGGCTTCAGCCGCGACTACAATACAGCCTGTAAATAATTTTTTTTTTTTTAACAAAAAGATAAAGTGGTAATCAGAACTTAAAAGCTTTTATAGCTAAACAGCCTATGAATATATCGACTGTAGTAGTAGATAATCACTCTCGTATGGGGCTACCTTATTAGATATTTAAAGTTCAAGAACCGTTCGGACAGTTCTTCAACTCCTAATACACTTATTGGTACTCATTAGTTTTTACAGCATTGTTAGCGAAACATACATTTTTGTGCGTGCGCGTGTTGCAAGTAAACGCACATTAGTAAAGGTTTATATGGTTATTGCTGATCCAGTAGAGCTACACGCGAATTCCATTTCGTATACAATCAAGTGTACTCGGAGAGCACTTCAAGCGCGGGTGTCCACTTACGCTGTGACTGATAACTTTGTGCAAACATTCATATTGCATTCATATAATCTTTGAATAGTTTACAGGTAAATTGTGAGTTTTTGTTATTTATTACAACCTCAAAAAAAGAGGGAAATTTAATTTTATCTTAATAATAACATACGATTGAGCAAAATTATTCTTTTTTTTCATTTAACATACGTTTCCCTTTATAAAAAAATCAATTTCTTCGCTCTAATATTAATAAATAATAACTAATTTATTAAAAATTATTTCGGTACTACCGAACGAATTCATTAACTGTCAGTGATCGTTTTTAATGCCACATGCCACTGCATACATAAACATAACCGACAAAGCACAGATTTATTTGTTGTTTTATGTTTGACAACCAACCAAACTAACTATACATTGTTATTTAAAACTCAAGCACTTGAAAATACTTTCTTAACTGTTGTATAAGCCCTTAATCCTTACTTCTCTTGATTCTCGAGTTATTTGTAATATAATTTCCTTACAGTAACCTGATTAACTCAGTACCATACTTGGCCGCTAAAAAGTGCTAGTCTCCCTTAAGTCAGCAAATTCTGAAAAATTTCTTAAACTGTCTGTTTACGTTCCGTAGTTTCAACAGAAGAAATTTTGTGGTTGACTATAGAGGAAGGATTCAACTAATTTTTACGTAAGCTTTTCTTTTTTTTTATTTATACATTACAAAATTATGTGTATATTACGTTTTTTGCCAACTTTTGAATTTTTGTTTCAGGATTTTTTTTTGAGCCACCGTTGAAAATTAAATTTTTTTTATGTTTTTAACATTAACTATAACGTATGTAAGAATAAAACTGGCGAATAATTAATCAATACGTTTCGGCAACTTTTATTTATAATTGTAAACTTTATTTTCAGAAGTTAATTATAACTGTAACCAAACCTCAACCTTGAACAATTTATTTACCACATAACCTCAACCTTGAACAATATAATTACCATACAACCACAACCATATAAAATCAACCAAACCTCAACCTTGAACCATTTACTTACCACATAACCTCAACCTTGAACAATATAATTCCATACAAGCAAAACCAATAACAATAATAATACTGATAATAAAAAGATTAAAAATAACTTTCACCGATTTGATAACTTTAATGAACCTGATAATTGATAACATTACTATAACCTTGACCAGATTTAACATCTTAACATCATTGATTGTTGAAACCAGATCATTGCAACTAGATTGACTTAATTTTCATTGAACTGATAAATGTTAAATCGTCAACAACCTTTATATTAATGAAACTTACATTTGTTGTATTTAAATTAAAATATTTACTGAAATTTTCTATTTGATAATTGTTTCTTACACATAAATTAGATTGTTTTTTTATAATTTACATTACTTTTCATTAACTGTGCAATAAATATGCGTAAGAAAGTACAACGTACTCCAGAAGAAGAATTAAACTATCAAATCCAAAGACGGTTCAGAAATGCCGAAACCGGACGACTTCCTCGGCCAGCAGCTCGTACTCGGGTTTTCGATGATCGAAGAGACAGCGCAATCCTATCGGATTATTTAGGAAACATGGATGTATTATGCATACACTGCAATGCTAAGCATTTTATTTCAGAAAAAGTTTCTAATAAATGATTGTCCTTTAATGATTGCTGCAGTCACGGTACCGTTACTTTAGACCCTACACTTTCATTTTCTACAGAACTTGAATCAATGTTCAATGGAACTCATATCCTATCAAGTAATTTTTTTGATAATATTCGTTACTAAAACAGCTCTCTTTCATTTGCATCTTTTAATGCAAATTTAACTAGATTCCAAACAGATTGTAATGGACCGTATTGTTTTAAAGTTTATGGACAAATATGTTATCAAATTAACACAGTTTTATATCCAGCTGAAAATGAGCAACCTACATATAATATAAACAACTATTTTTTTATGATGCACAAGAAGCCATTGATTATAGAATCAATCAAAACTCTCGCCTAAATTACGAAACAATGTCGATATTAGATAGAATTATTAGAGATAATAACGTGTTTTCTCACTCTTATCAAATGATGAAAGAAGAAATTCATACTCAAAATTTACTTGCTCATCAAAATGAACCAGAATTACATTGAGATTTTTCGTTAAAACCAGGAACTGATGGACGGAGATATATTTTCAACGAACAAATGAAGTAGCTGCCATCTTTTCTACAACATGTGATGGATAAATCCCTGAATCATACGTCAGAGTTCCAAATTCGAACTCAAAAGTTTTGCGATGCGTGAGCACTATGGACGAGAATGTTGAACCTTGGATTGATCCTTTATTTCACCCTTTTGGAACTTTAGATTGGCATCAACATTTACAACGTGTGAGTATCAACAATAATGATAGTAATAATTATAATAATAGGCCAGTAAGACGTATGGCTTATACAAAATTAAAAATTTCTGTTAGGGCGAGCACATTTAATCGTCTGCTGTTGGTTTGGTACGAAGATTGTTGCAACAGTAGGTTGTAGGCTCATATGTCAAAATAGAACAAGATAGAACTATTGTAAACAATACCAAAAAGAGCTAAAAACTGATACTTATCAAGGTTTACAAGATTTCTTACAGAATTCAGCTTATGATATTAATGGACAGATTGGAAAAACTATTATACTGCAATGTACTTTTATTGGTTTCCCTCGATATAAGCAACAATGTTATCAAGATGCTATGGCTATAGTTAATGAAGAAGGAAAACCAGATATTTTCTTAACTATGCTATGTAATCCGCGATGGCCAGAAATTCAGGAAAATTTAATGTCTGGGCAAGAAGCTTGTGATAGGCCTGATCTTGTAGCTAGAGTATTTAATCTAAAATAAAGATCAATTACTCGATTTAGTTGTAAAAAAAAAATTTTTCGGAGAAGTTGCAAGCTATGTTTATGTTATAGAATTACAAAGAAGTGGATTGCCACACATGCATTTACTGATTACTTTGAAACATGCTTATAAAATCACCAATTCCGAAATTGTTGATAAATTTATATTGCCTAAAATTCCAGATATAGCAATAAACCCTCGATTACATGATAATATAATAAGAAATATGGTACATGGCTCCTGTGGCAATTAGTGGATGGTAGATAATAAATGTTCTAAAAATTTTTTTAAACTTTTACTTGATGAAACGAGATTGGACGAAAATGGTTACCCCCATCATCAAAGACGAGCACATACTACTTATATACGACCTGATAACTCTGTAATCTACAACGGATAGATTGAACCATATACTCCTACATTATCAGAAACTTTTGACTGTAATATTAATGTCGAGGTAGTATCAAGTATTCGGGCTGTTATATTTGTATGAATATGTATTTAAAGGTCATGATGCAGTTTCTGTAGTACTTCAAGAATCTAACAGTGAAAGAATTATTACTCATGATGAAATCAAAGATTTTATTGAAACTAGATATGTTGGCCCTGTTGAAGCATGCTATCGAATACTCAGCAAACCCCTGAAAGATATAAGCCTTTCAATTATTTGTTTGCAGGTACATTTACCTAATCAACAAAGTGCAATAATCCCTGATTTAATCACAGGCAATTTGAATGAAACAAGTAGCATGTTACTCGATTATTTCGAACTAAATTTAGAGGATGAGAATGCGTGACAATACTTTTATAAAGAGATTCTAAACTTGTATACTTACAAAAAACAAAAAAATAATGGTGTCATCGTATCTAAATGGGAAAAAAGAAAGAAACATTTTAATTGCATTGGGCGTATGTACTCTGTTAGTCCAACTCAGTTTGAATTGTTTCATTCACGACTATTAATGTTGCATACACAAGGAGCAACAAGTTTTGATTGTCTGAAAACCATTAATGGAGTAATACATCCATCATTTATCGTGGCATGTTTAGCTTTGGGCCTTATAGAAGATGTCGAAGAGTGGGATCATGCAATGGAAAAAGTAACACTATGGACGATGCCTCGAAGACTTCGGCAATCGTTTGTTCGTATTCTAATACATTGCCAACCAGTGAAACTAAAATAGTTATGGGATAAATATAAAAATGCTATTTCTGAAGATTTTTTACGATCCAGCAATATAGATGTGAGTCATCAACTCGCATATGCTCATGTAAATGATTTATTAATTAACGAAGGTCAAAACTTATCTGATTTTTCTTCATTGGAACAAATAATACAATTAAATAAAACTAATGAAATATGTAATGAGTCATTAACAGATATGTCAGATATTGGAGAGGGGCAGTATTAAAAATTAAACAATGAACAAAAACAAATTGTTGACATTGTTATGAAGGCTATTGAAACTAACAATATTAGAAATAATTGTATATATATAAATGGCCCTGGGGGATCTCGAAAAACTTTTATTTATCCTAAGGACGTGCTGGCCATCTCGGGGGTGCCTCAGGAAACTCACTGCGTACCTTTACTATTTATCTTTGCTGTAAATTCTGTTGTTGATGTGGTACGTAACACACATTTACTACTGTACGCGGATGACTGGAAAATCTTTAAATCAATTCAGTCACTTAATGATGTACTCGAGCTGCAGGATGAAATGGAGGCTATTGAACTTTGGTCGCACAACACGGGACTGGTTTTTTCTCTTGATAAATGTGCTGTGATCACTTTCACACCAGGTACATCTGACTCTCTCATGGTATATGATTATTATTTAAAAGACCACTTAATTCACCGTGTAGATACAATGAAGGACTTAGGTGTTACATATGATAATAAGTTTCAGTTTAACAGTCACATACATAACATTTGTAGTAAAGCATCAAAAAATCTTTCTTACATCTTGTGCATATATGTTGACGTTAAGCGTACAGACACCATCAAAACTCTATACCTATCCTATGTCAAATCAATTTTAACGTATGCCAGTCCTGTGTGGCGCCCTAACACCTGTCAACAGTTATATATGTTGGAAAAAGTACAGCATACATTTTTTCGTTATATTGCTTTCAAAAGTGGTAAACCTATGCACAGATTTTGCCACGATTATGAGCCTGTAACCAGGGAGTACAAGATTTGCTCAATAACGTCCCTTTTGGATATACTAGACTCTGTATTCCTTTACAAGATCATTCGTGATATTGTAATTGCGCCTGATCTAAGTAATCGTATTGTATACTATGAACCTAAAAGAGACCTAAGAGACAGACAGCGAATGTTCTATATTACTGTTAGAAATAAAGAATGGAATAATATATTCTTTATTGACCGCTCATGTTCTATCATAAATAAAAATACTACTCTCAGCGACTTTAGTCAAATCAAAGGCTTCTTTACTATAGGTCTTGCAAAATATATGTAACGCGTTATATTTATTCTGATTTGTTTTATAGAGCAGTTTATTTTCATCACACTTTATTTTGATTATATTTGTGAGTGATCACTTCGACTATGCTATTTTTTGTATGGTTCTTATAATTTTGTTGTGGTGAAGAACCACCACATCACTTACGTTTTTATTTTGATGTAAAAGGAGAAATCCCGTTAATGGATAAATAAATAAATAAATAAATACTACTATTTACAATTTACAACAAGTGGTAAAACAGTGCACAAAACGTTTGGTTTACCAGTTCCAATGTTTCATAATTCAGCATCAAATATTAAAGCACAATCTAAAGAGGGTCTTTACTTAAAAAACACCAAAGTATTTATTGGGGATAAAGCTTCAATGGGTCCTAAATATGCTTTAGAAATTATGAACAGAACCTCACAACATATTATGGATTATGATTTACCTTTTGGTGGTAAAATTGTTGTTTTAGGTGGTGACTTTAGACAGCTTCTTCCTATTAAGTGATTAAGGTAATGGAACTAGGTCAGAAACTTTTAGTCTTTCTATTAAATACAGTGGGTTATGGAAACTTTTTACTAAATATGATCTACCTACTAACATGAGTGTTTTGCCAAAATAAAGAAGGTTTTGCCAAATTTTTGCTGTCAGTTGGTGATGGTATAATCAATGATTTCCAAGATAACTTATCCCTGCCTGAACATTGTATTCTTTAAACAAATACTAACATACTTGACATATTTCGTTCATTAATTGATGAACAAAATTTTAAAGATATAAGTGAATGCGCGATTTTGTCAGTTTGATATGTAGTCGTTGATGACATTAATAATCAAGTAACTGATCTTTTAGACAAAATTACAGAACATGTTTATATAGGGATGGGCACAAGAGATAATCGTAACAACGGGGAATCAGGAAAAATTATGTTACCAGAATACTTAAATTCTCTGAATCCATTTTGCCTCCGTACAGATTACGTTTAAGAACAAACTGTATAGTAATGTTAATTCGAAATATTAGTATCAAAGAAGGCTTATGAAATGGTACAAGATTAAAAATATTAGAGTTTTCTAATCATTTATTGAAATGTCAAAGTTTGACAGATGATGAAGCAAATGACATCGTATTTTTTGATCGCATTTCATTATATTGAGAAAACGAGTATACTTTTACATTTAAAAGAAGTAGTAGGATCACTTTAGGATTTTGGCTGTAAAAATTCAGACCTGGCCAGAAAAAAATCAGGGTAGAGACCTCAACCGCTACAGTGCACCTGACTAAAATAGGACAAAAAAAATGGTAAAAATGTCCAACATGGGTTTTTTGCGTCCACAGCGAAAACAACAATTTATATCAAAAAATGCTTTGGATAAAAAAGATGCGCAATTTTAAGACAAAAAAAATGAGCCGCGGTGGGCCCGAATCAGTTGAGCCTTTTTTTCGCAAATCACAAAAAACCACCATTTTTAGCCATATTTTCAACATTCAATAACTCGCGTTACAATTAATATTTAAAACTACAATTTGGTCTCAAGGTAGGTATTGTAGCCCTTAACTAAACACTAATTTTCAGCTGGATCAGATGAAAACTTTTTGCGAAACGCAGGCAGAACCAAAAATAGGCCCTTTCAAAAAATGGCTTTGATTCAATTTTGGGACTATTTAGGACCATTTTTAAATCCGATAATTATCTTCGTAAGTTACTCTACGATACTATAAATTTTGAATACCCTAACTTGATTCCAAATACCGAAAACATTGATCGATTTTGGTGTATTTTTGCAAGGTACCGGCGGCCGCTCGAAGGGTTGCGAGCCGCCGATGGAGGCCACGCCCACTTCCTCGCAGTGCGCTCTCGGCGTTTTCGGTAGAGTATCTTCAAACTGAAATGAACGTAAAAAATA
>JAPYYV010012508.1:0-10276 GCA_030522625.1 Copidosoma aretas | reverse complement strand
GACAAGCCTAAATCTGGATCTGGAACATCGAATGATGGTAATACTGCACGACATTTTTTTGAAAAATATCAACAATCGGCAAAAATAACGGGAGTCGATTAGGACATCATATATCGTTTATACATCATCCTGCAAGCCATTTTAAGGGGACATAAAATAAATATAGGAAACTTCCGGCAGTATAGTGTAAAGTTGGCTAGAATGATAGTAGACAAATATAATTGGTAATATATGCCTACTTTAGTGCATAAGCTTTTGATTCATGGTCCAGAAATCATTCAAGATGCTGTTTTGCCTATGGGACAAATGTCGGAAGATGCTCAAGAGGCTTGCAATAAATTTTTTGCCATCTATCGCCTGAACTTCGCTTGCAAGAACTATCGTCCAAAAACAATGGAGGACGTGTTTAAACGATTTTTATTAGCTTCTGACCCATACATTTCAAGTTGCAGACAGTTGCCAGCAAAACCGATGAAGTCTTTGACAGCAGTTACAATTGATTTACTGCTGTCTCCATCTATTGATGCGGAAGAAGTGTTGTAAAGTACTGATTGTAGTTCGGCCTCTGGGACAGAGACAGATGTAGATGCTGACGATCTTGCTGATAACGAAAATTTTTTTATGTAATTATAACTTAATAATCTATTTTGCTGTATAACCTACAATTTTTAAATTTAATAAAAGGTTTTGGTGAAAATTTGAAAAATGTTTGTGTAGTATATTTATTTCGTCTGACTGTAATTATTAAATAGTAACAGAAAAAAGGTACACGAAGAAACTTGAAAACTGTTTGTATTGCCTTTTATTGGATCCGCCATTTTGAATTTCCTAATTCTGGTGGAAAGGATTGGATTTTAAAATTTTTAAAATCAAATTCGTATTTAGCGACCCCGAAATCATATAAATTGACATGCATCTTGATTATGTTCTAGAGTATACGCTATTTCACGTAAGGGGGTGGCCAATAGGGGTAAAAGGGGGTGGATTTTCAAATTTTTAGAATCAAATTCGTAATCAGCGACCCCAAAAACATATAAATTGACATGCATCTTGATTATGTTCTAGAATATACGCTATTTCACGTGAGTGGGTGGCCAATAGGGGTGGGAGGGGGTGGATTCTCAAATTTTTAAAATTAAATTGGTAATCAGCGACCCCAAAAACATATAAATTGACATGCATCTTGATTATGTTCTAGAAAATACGTTACTTCACGTGAGCGGGTGGCCAATAGGGGTGGAAGGAGGTGGATTTTCAAAATTTTAAAATCAAATTCGTAATCAGCCACCCCGAAAACCCTCGAGTAAGAAATTTTTAATCAATTTCTTGCTTTTTCGAGTTTTTGCCAGCTTTTGGGGAATCGGCCGCACTGCGAGTCGGTGAGATTTCGATTCATTAGACATAAGCGCTGTGTATTCTTTTATTCATAGTTACTTCTGTCATCATTCCACAGCGTTTCAAAAGAGTAATAAGGGCCTTTAAAGCTAATTTTTCATGCAAATTCTTATAAATAATAAATAATAAAACACATTTTCATAATTATATACCAATTACAAAATAAATTCTGAGGAGTAAATATTTATTTTACTCGTATAATCAAAAATTTTCCAATTATCAAACAATAACGACCTTACATTTTTTTCTCCATTCCCAGCATGATAGGAGAAATGTTAAAGGGAAATGGCAGTAGACAAGTAAAAACGTATCAAACGTAATTAATTAAGTTTGTCATACAGTAATGAACAGCGACGTATCATATAATACTACCTAGATTATTATAAATTTTTTAATAGATTCATTAATTTTATTGTCCATGCTAATTTATTTATATTTCTTTTTTTTTTTTTATCAAACGACTCTCCATAATTAAAGACGACTAAAAAGACTAAAATGCTATTTTTTTTTAATTACAGTTTGTATATTTTATCTGCAAGTATTACGCAGAAGCCAGAAATAGCGTAAAAATTACAAAAAAATCAGTTCTTTACTTTTTTCTATTTACTGCCATGGCTCCAAATATCCAAACAAATTCACGATAGTAAATTATAAGAAACTGCTTGACAATTTTTTTTGAAGCTGCACTCCCGCAAATCAATTTGATACACTGTTTTGAAATCGTCAAAAATTGGCCACAATTTTGAAAAAAAGTCAGGTAACATAAGTTATATTCATTTTCAACCTCCATCAAAAAATTTTTGGACAGGTTTAAAAATGGCCGAGACATCTTTAAAACCCAAAATTTATTATTTGGGGCCTATATCAACCCCATTTGTCGATTGGAGTCTAGAAAAATGACAAAAAAAATTTTTTTTCCGTACACTTTATACATAAATTTTTTCATATTTTTTAGAGTTAAGACAGTTTCACTCTACTTATCAGGCTATGCCCTTTATTTTAAACATTTGACAGAAATCTAAATATTTTATTGATCATTAAAAAAAGAAAACAATTTACTTCACGATGGTGTTGTATGTTTAAGTTTAAAAAACTTACAACTATTGCCTGAATTTATACTTAATGTTGCGAATGTGTTTATGCAATATGAAATGGTCATGAGTACATATAAATTTGTATACATCTATCTATCGTAGTATTCTGCAAATACAAACAAAGTAAAGAAGACATGAGATTTATTCAAATTTGAATACGATTTTTTTATTGCTAAATGGAGCAGAATAACTTATTTGGACAGAAATATTCGGAAATCCATGAGTAATTTAAGGGATAATTTTTGTTGGGTGCTTAATAATAAGATAATTCTAAAAGGATCTTACGTACAATATTTTTTATTTGAAATTATAGAATTCAATTTCTAAGATTATTGTGAATATGTTATCCTGTATAAATACCAAGTTTTAGTTAATAAATCTACTTTTATTGACAATAACACAAATTTTCAGATTAAGGAGAGAGTTGAGACCAACAAACTACCACTCAGACCTAAAAAATCAAAAAGAACGGAACTGTAAGTTACTACATTGTATTAAAAATAAAAACACTATTATTATATTACAATGTTGCTACAAACTCAAGTCAGGCTTAGTTATGCTTGACTTTTATTTTATGATGAAAAATAAACAAAATTTTTAATTTTTGGAAGTTGAGATCGACGAAAATTTTGTTTTATAAACTTTGCCCTTAAAATACATATGCAAATATTGTCATACCGGACAAAAAAAAGAGAGAACGTTGAACTCTATAGTTGAAGAAAGTCATACTATGTATGAAAAATCCTCACGCTAAATTTGTAGGACTAACGCTAAAGTTTTTGTACTTAAGTGCACAAGAAATAGTTTGAAATTATAGCACAAGTTTAAGATGATAATTGTAATCGACATTAAGTTGAATTATTTGAAACTACTTGGAATCGCATAAACGGGTAGAAAAAAAAATTTAACATAATTTTGATAGTTATGATGGCATTCTAATGCATCATATAAACATGACGCAACGAGGTATAGAGGTAAAGAAAATAAAGAGTTTTTTTAAACTAATAATTACTGGTGGCTGAGAAAGATGAATAATACATCGTAACTGAAATAGACAAGTAGTAGTGTAAAAAATGTGAAGTAAACGCGTTTCACTCTTAAGCCGCGAGTAAATTTTTGTGTGTATTTAGAGTTATTTAAGCACTCTGGCGTTAACACTTTATCTAAAATTTATGACTTTTTTTCTGGCCCTTGTCTGTTGCTGTACTTTGAAATACTTTTATTTATGAGACTTAAATGATTTTTCAATGATTTTAATACGTTTTTCACACTTAATTACTAATAGCAATGCGCCAAATTAATAGCAGCGATATGAACTTTCAAAATTGTCAGGAGATCGTTGAATTAAGACAATCAATAATATTTATTTGAGTTAAGATAAAAAAATTATAGCTGATGCCAATAAAATGAAAATAAGTTTTCATAGTGTATCGCAAGACGATATTCATTATAGCCAAAATTTTAAGATATATATTTTTTTTCTAAGGATTTAGAATGAAGAATTCTTGGTAAGCTCTATGTTAATGTATAATACTAACATATATATATATACAAGTGGGGCTTCGCCCCCTGCTAGCTTCGCACGCCAACCCCTACATTTAAATATTTTTATTCTCATGTCGAAATAATAAATCATAAATTAGTTTCTAATTCACATAAATGCGTAGCAACATAGATAACAAAAGCTATCTCATGATAGTTCGCTAATAACTCGAACGAACAAAGTCAAAGTATAAATTAAGTTTACTGATTTATCAAGTAATTGTTAATGATTTATTGCTGATAATGACTCTCATTGGTATTTAAGGTTATTATTAATACATATGTATCTGTATACAATATTTACGCAACAGTTGTAAGCCTTTTTTTGTTATCATCAATCAGTTTAAAATAAATCATGGATATAAGTTTAAAATAAGTTATCATTTTAAAATTTTTCCTTAACATTTTAAAATGTGAATTTTTTAACTTATTATTTTTACATTTCTTGTATATATTTTTATATGCATCTATATTGCCTTTTTTTGTTTTATAACTATTACAAATTCTTAGTCTTTTATATTAGTACTAATATTAATTTCAATAAAGTAACTTATGTTATTGATTAAACATAGAACAACATGTTAGAATTTCTTTTTACATTCACATTATATTATAATTGATAATGCATAACATATTTTTGAAAATATTAATCTTCACTGTTGTGCGTTATTTACCTAAATAAATATTTTATATTTTCACGTACATCATCTCCCGCCTGCACAACCCTCCAGTATCTTTTAATCCTATATTTCTGAATGAGATTATTATTTTATTTGCTGTCTTTTTTTCGTCTTTTCACAGCAATGTGTGCTGTATATTTTTTTTCTTTCTTTGCAGATCCTACAGTCTATTACTAGAAAACTTCTAAACTCACCTATATCTTTTTCTCTTTGCTTAACTTTTCTCTCTCTGCTTCTATCTTTTTTTTTACATTTTACCGATGATAGAGTGGTCAATTTCCATTCGCTTTTTCTGTATTTTTAATTGACAAAAGTCTCCCTTTTCTTTGTAAAATTGTATTTGATTTTATCAAGTTTATTTTCCTTCGTAACTGTTTTTATAAATCCTATCGTTTTTTAATCCTCTTCTTTCTCATATACTATAACTTCTTTGCCAATTTTGTATTACTTTTATTGATTAAGTCCATTTATTATTTGATTAGTAAATAATAAGGCCACCTGCTCTTGTTCATTTTTGTTACGTGCAAAAACCGAATTGCTTCCCTTTTTCTTATGCCTGTTTCTAGGCTAACCCTTCCCGCCTACATTTGTCATATATATCCCGGTATGTTTGCATTCAAGCCCAACATGATATTTGTAAATCCAAATCTATTTTTTCCCGTTTTTCTTTCCTTTGTTATTCTCAAATCCTTGCCCTTCTCCAGCTTCCGTATATGGGCGCGTCCAGCAAGATCCGGCCACCTCGTGCGTGCGGCGCGTTTTTTGCTTAAGCACAATGTGTTCAACTCGCTCGTACGGACTGAATAAAATCTAAAAAAAATCTAAAAAATTATAAGTGAAAGATTTTACCTGCTGTTCATGGTAGTACTATTATTTTTTGCTTAAAAACCTTTTTCTGTATTAAAATAAGTCTTTGTATTTTTAGTCCTTTCTCTGAAATTAGCCATATTTTTTGAAAATAAAATTTACACAAATCAAAAGAGCAACACTCAGACTATACCTCCGCAAATTTTTAGAGTGGGAGAGCAAGAAATGCGTAAGTGGCAAGCAAATAAAGACGTTTACATTTGGTCAGCCACGCTTGACAGACTACTATATAGTTATAGTACAAACTGTAGACTCACTGATAACTACTGGAAAATTATCAAAACATAGTTCATGCATAAGTAGAAGTCATAAACTTTACTTGATCGGCTGGATAGTTTACAAACAATGAAATTCGCTACTAAAAAAACTTTAGTTTCAATTTGTTCTAAAATTTCTTAAAGGATCGTTCATTACCGTATTTGATTTTCCATACTAACATAATCGTATGTTTCATCATTTAATAATAAAATTTATGATCATATTCTATTAAACTAATATTTTTCAATTAGAACGATTTGAAGCTTAATTGCATATTTTGTGTGTCTTAATTTTATTACAATTAGACAAATGTCTTAATTTCATTGGATTATTATCTGGTAGTTTTATTATATTTAAAACTTCCAAAACTTCCATACCATGTTTATGTACAACGCTAAAGGTACTCGTACCACTTTCATGGTAATTTACAAATATAAAGGAGCCATCCTAGATAATGTCTGAATAAATTGTACACGTGATTGGGGCTTGGGAAACTCTGAAAGTAATTGGCAGACCACTGAGACTTTTTATAAATGCATAACAAATGTATTTTATCCTTTAGCAATTGTAATTGAGCTTTAGTTCCCCATAGTGACTTACTTGGATGGTTATTCATCCCATGTTTCTATACCACTGATAAGATTCTATAGAGATCACAATAATAAGATCATAAAGTTGTTGACCCACATATCTCAACTGTTAGATGTGTCTTTCTTCGCAGCTTTCAAAGCTAGCTGGTCAAAAACCGGCAACAAGTGGAAAGCAGATAATAATAATATAAGTTGTCTGAGAAAAGAATATTGTCCGAATTTTATCAAAGTGACCCTTAAGAATATGAGAGATGCAGCTGTAATTGTTCGAAGTTGCTTCAAGTGCACTAGATAATGGCCTTCAAACGAAAATGATATAGATTATGATGTATTTAGTGAAAAGAAAGAAAAGAAAGCCATAACAACACTAGAAAAAGCTCTTCATCAAGTAGGTAGTAGATTTTTGGAAAAATTTGACAAATCTCTTGATCAACAATTACAAAACCATTTAAAAGTATCTGAGTCAAGTAAAATATGTAATGGTGATGAGAAATACAAAGGTTTGTTCGAGTATTGGATCAGACTGAAAGAAGATGTGAATGTAGATTCGAAGAGCATAGAGAAAGATGGTAAAGAATTAGCCTTCACACAGTCAGAAGAAACTCTGGGTACCTTATTTTTATCATAAGATGGTAGAACAACAGTACTGACATTATTTTATTTTAATTCTTCTTATTTATATATTTTTTTGGCGAAAAAATCGATTATAGTACCTAAATCGTATTTACACTTTCAAACAGATATTTATTCATTTTTAATTATATTTTTTTTTCTAAATTTGATTAGAAAAGTTTATCATACACATTGATGAACTTTTTATGTGACAAAATTTTTAGTTAGAATTTGATTTTTTTGAACTACTTAATTTTGAAAAATATGAAAATTTTTCAAAATATATAATTATGTTCAATTTTTTTGCAAGAATGAGAGTTTGAGATGTTTTTCTTAGGCAATTTTTCTACTAATGAATATTAGAGCACGGAGGTAGTTCACATTGACCAAAAAAATCCAGTCGCACAGGTCACAGAAAAATCACACATTGTTTGGTCTATAATTAGTTATAGTAAGACAATTCATGATATAAGATTTAAGATTGAAAGATGACACAAATACCTGTGATTGATGATGATACAGTAAATAATTTGTTGTCTAGTGGCAGTTTTACCTTATCAAATGATGTTGGAATAGAGTATGTTGATTCTTTTGATGAACAAAATATTAATGTGTATCAATCGAGTAGTTCGACCAATAATTAAATAAAATCAATAAAGAATCAACTTTAAATACACTAAAAGTTAACATGTATATATATATATATATATTTTTATATTTTTGCTCAAACGTTAGACTCTACTATTTTGTATCGAATTCAATTTTTAGGCGAATTCTTATTGCTGAGCAATCCTTGCCCAACTGTTAGTCAATGTAAGGAAGAACTATCTTCTAAGGATGATATTAATAAAAAAATTATGAATCTTAAACAGGAACCCATTGAAAACAAAAAAGAAAATTATGTATCTTGGTCCAAGCTTTATTTTTTCTTCTATATTTCTTGTACTCCAAAAGTATCCGATTTTCTTGCAATTTTTTTTATTTACTTCAGGTACCCTTCAACGTAAACGCATCTCTGATTGTTTCTTACCACCCACTGACTATTTACCTAAAAAAAGAGAAATTCTTGAAAAATCTAAAAAGCCTGAGATCGTAGCAGCTACAACATTCAATGCGTTTGGAGACTTGTGTATTCAAAAAGAAAATCATAAAAAAAAAAGTAATTGTAATAATAAGAAATAAAGATGCATCAAGCAGAGGAAAAAAATTGTTGCATGAAAAAAAAAAACAAATAAAAGAAACTCAAGAAGCGAAAAAAAGTATTTACGATGGATTAAAGGAATTAATTGTTAGAAGATGTTAAGACGACCTAAAGGACTCTTAATAATTTTGCCTAAGTTTAAAATAACTTAAATCGTTCATTGTATAAAAAAAAAAAATTTATGCTTAGTAATGAAATATTTTATATTCACAAATACAAATTTGCTTACTTTAACATTGTAAAAATATATAAAATGTACCATACATAGCTTTTCTTTTAATGTGTATTAGTAATTTTTTGCGTGGCTCATAATATGGACATACATTAAGGGCCAGGTGAACAAAGTAAAATCAGGAGGCTCATATCATGTACAAAAAACGCCTTGGCTATTTATTCACTCAATTTTTTTCGTGAATTTTTTTTTATCATTCTTACTGTAGAAATTTGTTCTCTAGAGTCTAGCGCTTTCAATGGTGCAAAAACATTAATAGTAATTGTTCTTTTTTTCAAAATCGATAAATAATTAAAACGTCGTCAAGTAACTAGCCCATAATACGTATTTTATACGCGTGCGAGTGTATTTGGTTATTTGGTTGTAGGTACTTGAGTTGTATCATTTTTATTTTGTATTAAGCTAGATCGTACGGCTCTGCCGTTATCTTTTTATAACTTTTGTCACTAGCGGTCCTTTTTATTATTCTGCATCTGTTTATTTATTAAATTAGATGTGCGGGAGAAATTAAAAATCCCAAGTAGATGTAAAGGATCGGCTTCGGCTGCTTTCGGTTGTTTTCAGCAATATTTGACGACATTATGGGGCTTTTGTGAGGTGGTTCGTCTGTTATTGGAATCATTCGTCTGTTTTTGGCCGAATCCGGTAATATAGTGTCTCTTGGGTGACTTTAACCATCTTTGTCTATGAAAATAAGCATCGGGTCCAAATTTCTAAGTTTTTGAGGGATGGTCGACGAATCCTAAAAATTTTGTAAGTTCTTGAGGGGGTGGCAAGGGGAGTAAGTGGTGTAAGGGGTTGAGATAGGGCTGAGGATTGGCCAACAAAAAATTTTAAAAATGATTTTCACTTGAAATTACGGAGAAAACTACGAATTTTTTAAGGTGGGGGCCATAGGACGGTAAAAAGGGTTAGGAGGGCTAAGGTAGGGCACAAACTAATGAAGATCACTCAAAACACGTAAAAATAAAAATACGTAAAAATATAAGTAAAAATTTACTCGTGATTTGGCGGGGGGCTGAGGGGAAGGGGGTGAGTGGTGCCGAAAATTTTTAGTCCTTATTACTATATATACATATTCATATAGAAAGATATATATTTATATATATGTGTGCCTTTGTATTTTATATTTTTATTGTGCGCACCATAAATCCTTTAATTTTGATTATCATCTCTACCTCAAACTACGTGAGTAAATTAGGATACTAGCAACTAAAAAATCAATATATTTTTTTATGAGGCCTATAAAAGTCTATTTTATGTTAAAAAATTTGCTCATTAAATCTTAAATTTAATATTATAGAATTGTTTTACATGTGAAGTAAATGACTTATTTCAAGTCTCCACGAATTACGAACGAGATAAAATACTAAAGTTGTAGGACGTTCTAACTACGTTTTGAGATCTAAGAAACTTAGTGTGTTAGAAAATACCTTTTTTTTGCAACAATTTATGCGCGTAGGACTTCTAATACTTGACAGCTTTAGATAGTCAGATCGCAAGAAAATTTGATACAGCCTAGGTTTTCATAGTATATTATTACATAGGTAATAGATAACAAGTATATATGTAAGTATACAGACATATATATATATATATAGTGATAAGGACAAAATTATTTCGGTCCCCCCTCACCCCCCACCCCCTCACCATCCCCTCACTCCCCCTCAATTCACGGGTGAATTCCTTATATTTTTACGTGATTTGAATGATCGTCATTTGTTTGTAGCCCCCCCTCAGCCCCCCCTCAAAAATTCGATCGTTTTCTCCGTGATTTCACGTAAAAAATCATTTTTTAAATTTCA
>JAPYYV010012507.1:0-20172 GCA_030522625.1 Copidosoma aretas | reverse complement strand
TGATATTAAATTCGAGCATTTTGTGGAATCTGACTAGTTTTTCAATCGGCGATTTTTTGGCTATTTTTCAATTTAAATTGGCGATTTTTGGCGATTTTTGGCGATTTTTCATCACCAGGTGGCGATACAGCGCCCCACAATACTGGGCACACTGGACGGAAGACGACACGAAACATAATTTTTCTGACATTGGAGTCAGAAAAGAGATGTTCAAAAAGTAAAAAGGAAAATTGTTAGAATCAAAAGAGAATAATACTTGATACATACTATCGGACAAAGTATATACGAACAAGAATAAAGGTATGATGGGACGCAAAAAGAAAACTAGAAGAAACAGGAAACCCACAAGAGCGAGCGGGAGAAATTCGCAGCACATCGAAGCACCTCAATCGGTATACATGTAACCTTGTTTTATTAACAGTGTGCAGCTGTGGCTCAGATGTAAACAAAGAGAATAGGATGTTAGGTAACGTATTTATGATTATGATAACCCTACTCTCTAAATCTGAATAAGTAAATGTTTGCATAAAATAAGTGTGTATGCCCTTATTCACAAAGTTACAAGTGCAGCACGTAGAATGAGTGAATAGTCACACTATCAATATGTGAAATACGGAGCACTTTTTCAATAAGTGAATAGTCACTGTAACAATAAGTGAAATCCGGAAACACTAGTCAGTGTGTATTCACTTACTAAATAAGTGAATACAAACTTATTAAAAACATTAACTTGAACTTATTCGAAAGTTAAAAATAATTTTTTGTACGGATATAAAAAATATCATGTGTGATTAAATTATTAATTATTAATCATATGCAGGCTTGTAATTAAATCATATTTTATAAATAAAGCGGAAGCAGAAAAAGTGATTGAAAAAATATTTCCTTGGTACAGTTTTACTAATTTTACTGGAGTAGGGAAATCGAGCCCTCGATCTTCCGCACTTTAGGTAGGTGGTCCGAAAATCGACCTACAACAGATTGTTCCCAAACTTTGGGGATCACTTCATAATATTGCTGTTCACTGATGGTTAAAATTTTGAAAAGATCGCCCGTAAAGTTTTTAAGATACGAAGCTTCAAAGTTGAACTTTTTAACGTGGTTAGTATAGGCTTGCCTTGTGAAAAACAGATGTGAAATCAATTTTTCAAAAATTGCTCAACAGATTTTCTCAAAACCCAATATGTTACCTCAGATACCTTTCGTAATGACGCATTCAAATATTAGATCATTTCCCCGTGCCGTTTTTAAAATATCCTAATTTTTATGCAATTTTCAATGCTTTCAATATATCTGTATTGTGCTATAATTTTCCTAACTTTTTTGACTTTTATCAGAATTTTCCAGTATTTTTCGAGGTTTCTGTGATTTACGAGTTTCTTAGGCTGTTTTGGTATGAATCCGTGCCATCAATCAATTATTTATGCGACAAATCATTTAATAAACATTAATTTGAACAAATATACATATATATACATCCGTACCAACTACCTTAAGTCCAACATCTAAGCCAGGGACCTTAAGTGATTTACTAAGAAAAATGTCAAAAACTTATCAGTACATATCGTACTGTTGGATAATTTCTAAATTTACTTTCGAAACGTAGATTTTTATAATTTATCATAGAATAAATACATTTCCATTTTTATATCAGCATGTATATAAAATAATAAAAACTTCTAACATTAAAAATTTCTTTCAAACTTTGAGCAACTCTTAATAAAATAATAAAAGAGATTGCACTCCAAAAATTGCCGATCTTTATTGAGAACTCTTAATAAAATTTGGAACGTGCATATTCTTATTTTTTTGTTCTTTGGAATCCACAGTATAGTGCATAATGAATAAACAATCAACCTATATCATCGATAATTACCAACATTTCCATTTCGAAATTTTTGTTCCAATTTAAACATGTAACTCGATTTTTTTTTTAAATCAAATATTTATTACTCGTTTATTGCAGAAGAAAATTGTTTGGATATTACTAACTCGCAAATTGTTTTCAATAAATTAATAAATAGTTAATTGAATTAAGTCCTCTAATTTATAGGGTTTAAGGGATTCAGATTACAGGATTTCAGCAGCTTGGATTTGATATGGTTTTATATTATGACAAGTATAGTCACTGACTATTAGTCATGTCAGCATATATTGTAGTCCTAGTATCCTAATACTTCGTCAGTTGTCTACCTGATAATTGTATTTTCCAGGTATATAAGCGTATTCTTTGTAATCGCTGAATTGACTAAAGTTTTACCAAACGTGATTGTTTACCTGTATATTTAAATACTAAGGTCCAGTCAAAAGGAAATTTGTTGGGAGGTTTAAATTTCATTTAGTAAATTTCTACAATACGTTGCAAATCTTGAGGGTTTTCTCAAATGATATACAACTTGAAATTATTTCAGAGCTTTATTTTAGGAACTCTTATAAAAGAGCTTTTCATCAACATCGTCACGATTGTTTGTATAATAAGGAAAAAAAAAACGTACTCCAAAGCAGCAATCTTCTGTAGATAATGTCATCCAGCTGTAAAATAATGCGCCTCTGCAGTAACAACCGCGAAATCACAAAACAATTCGAGCTATGAATTTGTATTCAGGGTCCCAAGCAAACCCTTATAGATATCGAACCATTATTATTTACTTAAGTTTTTTGGTAATCTTGTTATCATGATTTTTATTTGCTAGTATGGTCAACACACTACCGGTTTTTAGTTTTTTTAGTCTAAACCTTATTGATCAACTGATCAAATGTTAGTCCTAATTATTTTAGACCATTAAGTAGCCCAATGATCGACTTTGTAAGAAAATTGAGGGACTCGCTCTTATTTTTATCTAAATTTAGACTAGTAAATTTTGGGTTACTAATAATCAGTAATCATTTTATGAGGTCTTGCTTATGCATAACATTAGTTTCATTTGACTGTGAATGAAGACTGTAGTGTTGACAATTTTTTTATTACAAATAATTGATTTAAACGCTCACAGTGATTAAGACCAAATTTATAAAAGCGTGCATCTCTTAATTTTCGCTATTAAGTTTCAAAAAATACATTTTTTACGTGCGTTTTGAATTTTTCTTGTCACCGATTACATTAATTGTTAGCTGCAGATCTGTCGATGATCCCATTGAAATACATTGGGTTTTCGATCTGGAGCATACTGGTAACGTTACCATACTCGGTTGGAACAGGTGTTGGACAATCTGGTGACGACATCATGGTGAGATAGTCGTACTTGGTCTTCAAGCTATTGGCCTGGTTTATATTCTCGTACAACTGATTTAGTCCAATGAAATGCGTCTTAGCAGCATCCTCTAAAAACTCACCAACATTATTTACTAGTTCTGAGAACGATGGTCTTTTAGACGGCTCAGCCTCCCAACAGCTGAGCATGATGTTGTAGCTGAAACGATAGTAAATCGGTCATTGAATGGAAGAACGTTGTATCTTGAAAATTTTCCTCAAAAACTTCGAACCCCATTTGTTCAAAAATATCAAATCTTGTCGCCAGATAGCTCAGCTCAACGCTAAATAACAAGATAGCTCAGTTTAGTGCTAAAATACGGAATAAGTCAGCTAAACGCTTGAAATTGGAATAATCCGAAATTGTGATAAAAATGGAATAACTGGTTATTTGAAAAAAAACCTCCGGAATTTTCAATAATAAAAAAAGTATCTCGAAATTTTTAGTGCATATTGAATTACTTAGGTTTAAAAACCAGTTCACTTTAACATTAAATGATAATTTATAAATGAATTCAACATATCTTTATTAATTTATTTATTGACTGTTTTAAGTATTTTCAAATCATATATTCACATATTTGTTCAACTTTTTTTACTCAAATATCGGAGATTTTCTTTTTTTCCCCAAAATTCCGAGTTACATCTTTTTTGCCCGAAATTCTAAGACTCTGTATTTCCTTCTGATAACTTTACGTATTCAGTTTTTTTTAAGTAATTCCTAGTTATCCTGTCTATGTGTGAGCTGAGTTATCAAGTTTCTTAGAGCTTAGCTTGGTTATATCTCGTTTCCCCTAGGTGACGATCTCAAAAAATACAAAATAAAATATATAAATACGAAGTTATACAGTTAAATATCTATTTGAAAAAAATCTACAGAATCATAATAAGTTAACGCATTCGATGAAATATTCCTATCCAAAATAATATCGAAAAATACAAGTTGCCCATTTTTTTCGTCTGAGGTGTCGGATTTACATCACCTATCAACATGTGTCCGATTTATATAAATACATATATTTTGGGTATTGTAATCCATTTCCAAAAAATGCTGATCGTTGTCCGAGATAAATTAAAGGATGTAGTTTTGATTCGTTAGAGGTACTCTTATTTTTGTTTTATTTTTATTTCGAGGTACGACCTTTTTGAATAAAATATTCAAGATAAAACATTTTCAAACAAATTTTTAGGATACAGTATTTCATCTTCTAATAAAGAATAAGTATCTAATAATAGTGAAAAAAAAATTTGTTGGGTTAACAGAAGTAGTGACTCTATGCCTCTTTTACTCACATGGCACTAGTAGCATATATGGGCTTCTGTAATCTGTAGCCCTCGTTAAGTTTTTGTAATAATTCATGGCTATCGATGCCGGAGTAAGGCGCATCTGCAAGTGTGAAAAACTCCCAAAGCACTACACCAAACGACCAGACGTCCGACCTGGTTGAAAATATCCCCTTTCTGAGTGACTCTATTGCCATCCATCTAAAGGGAACGGGCACATCGCTCTGCTTCTGATAATTGCCGTCTTTGTGGATCATCTTAGCTAAGCCGAAGTCGCAAATCTTGACAACGTTGTTTTCTGCTAAGAGGATGTTTCTCGCTGCCAAATCAGCATGTAGAACCTGTGTAAATACACATATACAGTAAAAGTTGTTCTTTTTCAAAGTTTTGTGGTAAAGTTATGTACGATTCTAGGTCGGTGGTCATACAAAGTATGATGTGTAACATAGTTACCTATGTAATACTATAATACCGTAAAAACATATTTTGAGGTTTTTTTGCACAGAGATAATTTAGTAAGGCATTGAAAGAGAGACAAAATAGTTCATCTATCGTATAGTCAAGAGTTAAATAAGGAGCTACATGAAAACACTCCGCGGGAGCCATCGTCACGGCGGGAAATTGATATCTTAAAATGAAATACTACATTTTTCATCTCAGAGACATAATCTTATCTCGAGACTTGAAGGACTTTTTAAAACTTTCATTTTGAGATGAAAAAAAAAATTTACCAATTTTTGTATACATCAATGAAAAAAATTGCCTTCTATAAATTTTTTAAGACTATTGAGCACTATAAAAAAAAAGTTGGCTAGTTAAACTAAATTATATGGTATATCATAGAATTAATTAAGCTTAAGGGATAAAATACACTAATCAATGCTCTACTAGTCATGATCGGTAGACTTTTTAAGGTTTCGTTCAAAAGCTGGCAAATACACCGGCCGTAATCAGCACTCTATTACAGAGGGTCCATGTGTCAATGTAATTGTTTGAATCCGATCGTATCAATAATGTATGGTACTTAACTTGGCTCTAATAGTAGCTTGTTAATTATTTTTCGTCTAGTAGCGCATGCATGCGTATGTCAGGGGTCCTCCAAAATGAACGATGTATCGAAAAGTCGACATAACATAACATCAACAACAAAAAACCGTTCTTAATGTAGTTGAACGCAAATGATGTCCTAAGACCGAAACATTTTTCGATCTATCGTTTACGATGGTAGAACTCTGATCAAGAACCTAGATTAGCGTGATTAAGGTAGCTCCCTTGCGAAAACCTCTTGAATAAGATATGTTTCATTTGATGGACTTTGATCCGCTGAATCCAACAGTGTCCTTGTTTATACCTCGAGCGGGTCAAAATCTCGAGATATTTCAGCTCAAAGTTTTACTTTTTAACATGAGCTCATACGGAAGAGCATTAAAAAATTAGCTGTACAAGCACTTTCCGACTCAAAATAAAAAACCTGAGCTGACATTTTATGATGTACTTGTAGAAAAAATTCCGTTCTTTTCAATTCTGTTTTGGAAAATGCTGGTAACGGGTCATTTTTAAAAGATATTTGCCAAGAAAGATGTGATAACCAGTTTCATGGTTATGAGACCGACACTAGAAGAATACCGACACTGCTGTACGTATACACATATATATATATACACAAGTCAAACTCTCCTACTTGACTAGAGCAGTTGACAAGAGAGCTACCTTAAGTTGCATGATTAAGAGTTTCTACCTTAACGACTGCTTTGTCTCGATAATTGTTCATCAATTTAAGAACTTATGTGGAAATATCGAAGTATAATGTATAGAATGTCCTGAAATTCATACAGGACCTCTTAAAGGTAAGTAAAAATGAGTATCTTGACATGATTTTTGGAGACATTCTACCAATATGATGATATATTTGCCATCCAAATGTATAAAATAGTAGGATATCTGCCAATATAAATATACGTACTTTTCTCCTAGCTAAATAATCCATTCCACAGGCAACCTGAAATGCCCATAAGACGAGGTCCTGGGAGCAAATAGGTTTAAGATCATAGTTACTGTAGTTACCCTCGTAGTGAGACTGCGAACTTGGTTGAGAGCTACTGCGATGAGAACTACCTTTTTGTTCGAATAAGTTTCCGGTAGTGTTACCCTCAGTACAGTTAGCAGCGGGCTTATTAACTAAAGTCGAACACTGATGATTGAAAATTTCCAATTCTGCATGCTTTACCCTATCAGGCAAAGAATATAGTTGCAACATTTCATTGCGATTAATTTCTTATCCTAAGGTTTATTTGAGACATAACTTATATCTTAAGGGTAATAAAAAGTTCCCTAGTTTTTCGATCATACAACTTAGTTGATTATTTCTAATTTACATGAAGATTCGAAACTGACTACTTCGTCTCTGACATAATTCATAGTTTTGAGCGTTATTAGTTGATTAATTATATCGTCTTAAAAGCTGCGAAGTGGAACAAACCACGCACTTATACCGAATCCAACACGTATTATTGCGTGGCTTGTGAGTCAAAACGTATCATCTCATTTTTTAGTTTCCAAAACGTATAATTTTATTTTTGATTTATTAAATTTTTGTATTAAAAATGAGATTATACGATTTTGAAACTGAAGAATCAGATAATTCGCTGTTTCATTTAAGCGACGATTAAATACATAATAATAAGAAAAATTTTTATAAAGCCAGAGTTTTATATTATGAGGTTATGTGATATCGTTAGGTATGATTTTGAATAAAACCTAGACAAATAATTGACACCTTTTCCATTCCTTTATTATAGATGAATCGAGTTTTCCAGTAGAGTGATTAATTTGGTCAATAAAAGTTTCTCGATGCTTGCATATGTAGTCTTGCAGATTTCCAAATTTACAAAATTCTACAATGATTAACAGCTCATCTGAAACACATTTGGATGTATTCAAGATGAAATAACAATCGTAGTTAGATATATTCAAATTAATGTACGAATTCTTACTTTGAGGGATATTAATCTGAAACGATTCTGAATTTTCATGCACCATTTTAACCGCCACAATCGTAACAGGCTCATTGGCGCAGATTCCATAAGCTTTTGCCTTTACTACTACACCAAAATATCCACTTCCTAATTGTTTTTCTTCGATTTATGAAATGTGTGAAAAATTATTTCACTAAATTTTTTTTTTTCTTTTAAATAAAAAAGTATCAAAATACGACCGTCAGAGGGTAGGAGTGTGATCAAATATAGCATTTGAATGTAATTGTATACATCAGGCATGTATAGGTGATTACTTCGTGCATGCACTTTAATGTAATTGGTTATAATTGTTGTACACAGACGAAATCTAATTACAATCCCACCAAATGACAATGACGCATGTCAAAATCTGGTACTTCCTACCTAATATAATTTTTTTTCTAGGAAATTCCCACTTTTGGTCGTATGGAAGAAGTTCTGCTTGATCATGTACTGAGAGTTTATAATTTATGAGATTAAGGTCTCCTTCCTCAAATCGTTTCAGATCAGCTTTTGATAGCTGTTTTCTTAAGTTCTAAAGTTATCCAGTAATTTATAAATTTGTAATGGACTTTAATAACATGTATATCTTAAAAATAGTAAAAAGTTTAACATTTCAAATCATACTTTGAAGCAAAAGTAGATTAAAAAATAGACAGCAATAATAGTTAGACCAGCAATTATTCCAATCCAAATCGGTGGTACTTTGAAGTCTAAAATCAACATTAATAGTCTCAGTAACGTATTGTTACGCTTAAGTTTATGTTAATCATCCATTTTTACGAAATTTTCACGAATAAGAGTATAAAATGTAATGACAAACATTATAATTTGATTACCTTTTATTATGAATTTCTGAAATTTGCGTACTTCTCCAAAACGATTTCTCGCCATACATGAGTAATTACCAGTATCGCTTTCCAAAAGGTATCTCATGATTAATTTTTGATTATGGTCTTCTAAACTGAAGTGCACTGGTAGTTTTAAAGTAACATTGTTTTTATACCATGTCATATCTGGTTTTGGGATCCCTAAGACCTCACAAATCAAAGATATATTTTTTTGAGCATCTACAACTGATAATGTTTCTGCGGTGTCATTCATATTGGAATAAATAAATTCTGGTTTTTTCCCATCTAAAAATAGGAAAACGTTGTGAGTGAAATGAAAATAATTTAATAACACCAAGGAAAAGCAATAGACTATTAAATATTGTCAATAATTATTTTCAAAATACTGCAGAGAAATCAGTTTTACTTAATGGTAAATTGAAACCTAAGGCCCTGGTAGCAAATCCAAAATTGAAACAACAAGACTTTGAATGATTTACTCTCCTATAAATCAGATCAATCATGTTAGTTTTGTATAAGTTCAATATTGCTCTAATTTTTCTTATTATTTTGAATTAAAACTTTACAAGAAAAATCATTTGAAGCTGTCACCGATTGTCACGAATTCACATGATTCTCTATTACAGATTTTGATGACTCACAGTACTTGCCCTACTTTTAACCAGTTTGTAAAAAGCCCATAAAACATAGTGTCAACTCATAAAATTTATTTTTTCATGGAATTTGAATGAAATAGATATATATATATAGTGTGGCACTTGTTCAGAGGGTATAAGATTCTAAAGAAAATTTTAGTCTGTGCTTTTTGTGGTCTTTTCATATTCAATATGTAGTCTACAAGATGTTACGAAAATGTCGTAGCATAATCATACTAAAATATGAAGCGTATTGTTACAAACGAGTTTTTGAACAAATTTAGATCCTGCATGTACTATTTAAGGTAACGTATTAATTTGCATTAGAATAATTGTTTTTACGTTAAGTTCTTAATTACAATTATGTTTAAAGTTAGAGTAATATTGAAGTAAGTGGTTTTTGTCAATTCAGACAAGATCCGTTAGGAGCAAGGAATACAATAAAAACAAAGATGGTATTTTGTTGGTATCGCAACGTTTTGTCGACGAATTTTTCGACCTCTTCAGGCTTTAATAACAACTAAAAATACACAACAAACAATTTAACATTAATAACTATGCAGCACACACTTGATTGTAAAATTTTACCTGAAGAGGTCGACAAATCCGTCGACGAAACGTTGCGATACCAACAAAATACCATCTTTGTTTTTATTGTATTCCTTGCTCCTAACGGATCTTGTCTGAATTGGCAAAAACCACTTACTTTATCATACAATGGAGAGTGGCATCGTGAATTCGATCACCAACAATTTGGATACCATTTGAGTAATATTCATGTTTTCGGAATAAAAGATAATGTGTTTGGATGAATAGTAAAAAAGTTTGTAACTTGTCAACAAATTTGGCTGTTTTTATTTGCATCAATCAGTTTTCTTTTGAGCAGTATTATTTCCATTTCAGAAATTGGATCTAATTTTTTTATAGATCGAGCCTGTTTGATGTTTGGGAAGTCCGAAAGCGCAGGGGCTTTGCTTCCTACACCCTACACTAGAGGCTGCTCCTCCCCTGGACCCCGCGAAAAATTTTTACACTCGTGTGATTGACTAACATTTGTGGCCGGTGACAGTAACTCGTTTACAATTCGTGTTTTAAATTGTCTTTTCCGCACTTGTTATAAAAATAACTAATCATCATTACCTTTGACTTCAAGTGAGTAATGCACTCGATGTAGTTGAGTAAACCAGTCCTTCCCTATGCATTCATACCATTTGTTATGTAAGTGTGTCACATTTTCTAAATGTAAAAGAGAGCGAAAAGTATACTTGGTATTTTTCTGCTGAATCGAAAAATCTAGAATATGATTTTAATTTATATGATTTCCATCTATTTAGGCAATGTTGCAAAATGATAATATTTTAAAGTTATATCGGCGGTCTCACAAGATTTAGAGCTCGTTATTGATGGATCCCAATATACCGAACTAAAGTTGTACTGAACTGCAGCACATATTAATGTAACGTTATCACCTCTGACCACTTCTTTTGGCGCAATAATTCCAAAAGGGGCTTCAAAAGCTTCTCCATCTGTAAGAGAATATGACAAAAGAAATATAGTATGGATGAAAAGTGATCGACTTGTATGAATTGCATACATGACACAAATACTGTAATTCTGATCTTGCATGAAAAATTATATTTGCTCAGTCAGGTAGATCATTGTAAAATATTTATCATATATTTTTAATTTTTTCATATGAACAAAAAATGACAGAGATATTGTGCATCAAAGCTCATCAGTGAGGGCTGATGACGTTATAACGACATATGATTTTTATGTCCTTATGACGTATTTTACCCCCACTCCAGAGCTTTAACGTGCTCTATCTCCGTCATTTGTTGTTTGTATGAAAAAATAAAAAATAGGCGTCCAATATTTTTTGATAATTTATCTGACGGACTAAACAGAATTTTTCATGCAAGATCCCAATTATAACGCAAGAAACAATATGATCATGATGCACATTGCGTTGTTGTTGATTTTTATTTTATTTTATTAACTTAGCCAAAAAATCACGGTTTAGTACATAAGTAATAAGATTTTAATCCGACAAAATGTTTTTGACATAAGAGTCTATCAACTTTACCTAAAAAAACTTGCGATTCACGTAGTACGAGTTTGTAAAAAATGTTTATTAAAAACAATAAAGAAGTATGCCCGATGAATTGCAGCCCAAGACCTTTGCGTAGCTCACACTTCTATTCCCTAGATCTTATTCATACTGCCACTAGATTTAACTGCCAAGAGACTTAACAGCCGGCTTGTAAGAAATTTTGCAAAGGCTATCATGGACTACCTGTCCATAGCCTGAAATAAATACTCTGACTCTGACTCTGACTAGAAACAATATTTTTATGCGCAGCACCGTAATCACGGTTCTAAATAGTTCAATTAAATCTTAATTCAATTACAGTTTAATTAAGAATTAAAGTAAATTGTTTAATTCTTTGAATCTAAACCAACAATTAAATTTAATTGTTGATTCGAATACAGAAAAATTAAAAACTAAATTTTATTTGTGATGTTTTAAATAGTACATTTAACGTTTTCGAACCCTCAGGATCAAGAAGAAGGCGAATAAGTAAAGAAAAGGGTTGATTGTGGTGTATTTTACGAGAAAATTTAATTTTAGTGTTTATTGAGATACTAATATATTAATAATTAAATTTATTCCTTGATTGAAATAACTTATAATTAACAAGTAAATTAATCAATTAAAAATTTAGATCCCTGCCGATGCTTAAATCCTCCGCGTTGATGTCCTTTAAATACAAATAAGTCCAAACTGTATTTTCATGACTCGCAAGTTTAATTAATAGAATATGGACCTAAAAAGTGTAACAACTTTATATTTGAAATATACAAATAAGTTTATATTTTATCTCAATATGATTGGAGAAAAATTCGTTTTCTTGGTTGTTGGCAACGTTTAATCCGTGTAGGACGAAAATTAATGCTTTGCTACCACTAAGTGGATATGTAAGTATATCTTTGAGATATTTTTGGGACCTGTATTATTAAGATATTTTTCAGATACATAACTTCTGCACCCATAACTTTATCGTTTATTTCTAATTGTTTGCTCTTGTAATATGTTGATTTCTATAAATTTTCTAATTTTTGGAATTCATATTAAAGCACGTGATCTCACCGTCAAACTCGCGTTTTTTCTTCCTTTTTCCACCTTCTTGGCTATATAAATCTCAGATGTATGAAGCCGAGACGGGGGAGAAATGAATAAAAAACCCGGTTTCCACGGTAAGGTCACGTAACATTTTGGGATCCCAATTGAGTACATTCTGGCCCGTAGCTAACACCCTCTTTCTACAAATAAAAAATGTGCATCAAAAGCAGTAGATGCAGTCGAGTTAATACAATAAAGTGAAAATTATGGGTTCATTATTGCAATAGAAGTAACATGTGGTAGCTCAAATAGACAAAGCAATAAAAAAAAAAAAAGATAGCGAAACAATATAAATGAGGCAGCTTTGTGCTATTAAATTTGCAGCAGTCTTTAATTTTGTAATAACAATTATTTGTTTGGATTGGATAGATTATCTGCTTATTCATGGACAAAATGATTCAATTTATTTATTACAGAGGTTTGCATACTAGTCAAGTAATTTTTTTCGCGGTAAACACGTTTATGACCAAATAATTTTTAGGGTCGATTCAAGTTATTTGTAAAGCAGTTTATAATATTCTTGGTGTCTAAAAATTAGTCAGGTTTAGAAATTAAAGTTCAATAATATATTTAAATTCTAAATAGAGTGAGTATATAAATACCATAAAGCATAAAAGGGCTTTGCTGCACTGTTTTGCAACCATATTTACTACAAGCGGTAATGTATATTTGGCCTTGGGAAATCAGTTTGACACACACAGATGATGACATGAATTTTTTTGAATCCAAATATTTCGAGACACTTTTATAAACCTTAAAATGAAAACTTATGATTAATATTATAAAATTATGGTATCATTAAATATATATTCCATATTATTGGTAAAGAGAAATGAATCTATCTCAAATTAAGCTGTACTAACCTCCAATGAAGTGTTTTTGCACCCGACATTGTAATTATAGACAAGACATTTTTCGTAGATCCATGATATATTCACTCCGTATTCACAGAAAATATTGCAAGTAAACTCTGCATTTTCATCAACTCTGTAATTAGTTTTGTGGGCCTCACATTCAATGGTTAAGATATCTGCAATTAAAATGCAGTTAATCAGATGAGCAGAGTAAAGCATGTCTCAGAAAATGTAACAATATTTGCGTATGTAATTTTTCGTACTGTCGAGTGTGACAGTAATATTTAAGTATTTCACTTCTTTGCTATTGTTTGCTTGCAGTATGTAAGTGCCTTCATCTTTTGTGTCAGAGAAAATTATTTTTGTTGTGCTAAGAAGTGCATTGTAGGGCAAAGAAAATCTGACTGTCTGATCCGACGTTGGTTTCACGTATATAGGCACGATTTCTTTACCAAGGGGATGGAACCTAGAGAATTGGTCAATTATTCGTTAACACTAGAACTTATTTGAAACAATGAACTTTGTACTAAGCAAAACAATCCTTTGCCAGAGAAATTTATTACCACTTAAGAGTTGGCCTTGGGTATGCATCAACGACAACTTTAAGATCTGCTTTCTCATTGATATCTCCCTGATGTCGGGAGAGTTCAAATAAAGTTAAATTGATGTATGAGTAGTTAGGATCTACAAAAATAAATTATAGCAAAAATTTGTGTTTTGATATATGTTAAGTGATTCAAAATATTGTATATTAAGCTAAAATAATTAAAACACAAACTATAGTAACAAACCGTTAACTCTGATAAAAATATTAGAACTCTTTGGTTCGCTGGAATTGGATGTAACTTGGCATGAATAATTTCCCGCATCATCGTACGTAACGTTATGTACGATAAGCTTAGATATTACCAATTGATAAGGGTCTTTGTTTCTTTTAGGTGGATTTTCGATTTCCCAAGAACTCTAATGGTCACACATACTTAATAGATGTTAAAAATTTTTTTTATCAATTGTAGAGTGATTTCATCAGACTCTAAGCTGCGAAGCGATAGGCCAAATAAATTTCGTATTTAATGTCTTTCTACTCTTACCGAATTTCGAGGTGATTTCCAGGAGATGTCATAAGTATTATTTTTATATATTTGGACTGTGCATTGTACGTACAACGTCGAGCCAATGACGACAAGATCCTCATTAGTAACGTTAACAGTTGGCTTCTGTTGCTCTCTTTTAATGATTGAGAGGCTAATGTGTAATTTTTGCGCAAAACCATCTTGGTTAACTTCACAAGAATAATTGCCGCTGTCCGAAAATTCAGATTTATGGATGATAAAACCAATCATGGGGTTAAAAGATATCCACTCCCTCATTGCAGGCTTGTAATTCTGCATGAATTACGACTACAGGGTAAGTTTAACATTTATCATAAGCGTGTGAGTAATTAAGTCCATACCAAGCCGTCGAACATCATAAGAGTCACCTTTAATTTAGGGGACGTTGGAAGGCACCGGAGATTAACATCGTCACCAACAACAGCTTCCTGCTGTAGAAAACCATCAAAAAACTGTACAAACGCACTTTTTCTGGCTACATCAAAAAAATTCATCTACTTATGAATACATATTATATTTTAAATTAAGAACGAACGACAAAATATGATGTTCTTACATTTCACGTAAATATATTCATATTTTCGCGAGTTAATTTGATATGCTTTTCCCTCTTGAGGATTCCCACTATATCCTAGGCAGATGTACCTTCCAGTGTCACCATAAACGGCCGATTTTTTTTGAAAAACTAGCAAACCATCTCTTTGCTTAGTATCATCCATTTCACTGAATTTTGATGTTGTTATCTTTTATCCATGATCAAAGTTGATGTTAATAGTTGTCTCTATAAAATTTTCTTGTAATCTTCTTCTTTATTACTATCATGATAATTGTAATAATAAAGTACAATAAATGAATTTGGTGACACGTAGAGGATTTTTGTATTTACGGGAGATCCCTCTAAATAATTGTGGTAACAAGAATGATGAAGGTTTAGTTTTGGAGATTGTCGTTAGAAATTGTTAATTTATATAATAATAAGGGCTTGTTGATTTTACTTATGGATGGGAAGTGAGTCACTGGTAGATTCTACGATAATCATATGCCGAATACGTAAGTAAGAGTGGGCTAAAGTTGCGAACGCTACTTACTACTTTGAGGGCGGTCAATTAAAGCATTCATAGAAATCACACTATTATGAAATTTCATTATCTCAGTATAAATAGAAAGTTAGTATGTTATGAAACTTACGTTTTCACTTTTACTATCTCTCGGGGAATGCAATGATTCAAAATTTTCTGACTCGCAGGTGATTTCCAGGACTTCTCCTTCGTTTATCTCTCGCTCTATCCCTTTGACAGGGTGGGACCAACCTTGTCCCCCTATGCAGTATGAAAAAAATTGGAATATAGGGACATGTCGGGACCAGCATCATGTAACACTTTCCGGAAAATAATACAAAGAATAAAGGAGGCATAAAAAGAAAAATTTGTGTAAGATGTTTAAAAAAAAAACTTCGTTATATTTCTGAGTTTTATGTGCACGTGATGATAAGGTGGTAAAATTGATGGTGCAATACTATATGCTGTATGGGTCTGTGACGAAGGTTTCAAAAGATTGAAAATAATGTTTTTGGTCCATGCAATAAATATATGTTGGTTTCAAATACACCAGCACTGTGATAAACTTTTCAATATTCATCAGGTAATTTTTGTGGAAAAAGTTACTGGACGTGCACTTAGTACAATGTTTGATAAAGTTTTGCTACATCATTGAGATGTTTTTAGAATATAAATATACTGCGTAAAAATAGTGAATATTAGGTCGACGAACAGCTCGCACCAGTGTTCCCGATTGCAGTGAATTATAAGGCGCAAAATTCAAATGCGCTATATGGGCAAAACCGCAAAAACCAAATTACCTAAATCCCAAGCTTCTTAACCCGGTAACCCGGGGGACAACGAGTAAATATTATATTGTTTGAATAGATTAATGATTAAATAACAACATAACATAAATCCCAAGCTTCTTAAAACGAAAACCCGGGGGACAGCGAGTAAATACTATATTGTTTGAATAAATTAATGATTAAATAAGAATATAACATGAATCCCAAGCTTTTTAACCTGGTAATCCGGGGGCAGCGTGTAAATAATTACTTGTTTAAATAAATTAATGATTAAATAACAACATAACCTGAATCCCAAGCTTTTTAACCCGGTAACTCGGGGGACAGCGAGTCAATAATTTAATGTTTTCGAAAAAATTAATGATTGAATACCAACATAACCTAAATCCTAAGCTTTCTAACCCGGGGGACAGTGAGTAAATAATATAATGTTTGAAAGAATTAATGATTGAATAACAACATAACCTAAATCACAAGCTTCTTAACCCGGTTACCTGGGGACAGCAAGTGAATAGTATGATGTTTAAATAAATTAATGATTGAATAATATCATAACCTAAATCCCAAGCTTCTTGACCTGGTAACCAGAAGGACAACGAGTAAATAATATAATGTTTAAATAAATTTATGATTAAAAACAACATAACATAAATCCCAATCTTTTGAACCCGGTAACCCTGGGGACGACGGGTAAACAATATAATGTTTAAATTAATGATTGAATAATAACATAATAACCAAAATCCCAAGCTTCTTAACCCAGTAACCCGAGGGACAGCAAGTTGATAGTATAATGAGTAAATAAATAATTTACTTGCTCTCCCCCGGATTACTGGGCTAACAAGCTTGGGATTTAGGTTATGTGTTTATTCAATTATTATTTTATTTAAACATTATATTATTTACTTACTGTCCCCCGGGTTACTGGGTTAAAAATCTTGGGATTTAGGTTATGTTGTCATTTAATCAATAATTTATTCGAACAATATAATATTTACTCGCTGTCCCCCGGGTTACCGGGTTAAGGAACTTAGGATTTAGGTAATGCTGCTATTTAATCAATAATGTATTTACTTGTTGTATTATTAACCCGCTGTCCCCCCGGTTACCGGGTTAAAAAGCTTGGGATTCAGGTTATGAATCCCCCCCTCGGGCCCATGGACCGTCCTGAAGAGATGTACATTTGTGACGAAAACTGCTATTTCGTCTTTGGTTTATTCTTGAGATATAATGTAATGTTTAATATTGAGTTGACTTTTAAATAAGATTTCATTAATATTATTTAAATAGTAAATCATTCGAATAAAAAAATGTTCAAACTGTTTGTATTTGTATAATATAATGCAGTTATATTTACGATAACGAAAATACCGGTGTTTACACTTTATAATGTAATTGTATTCAAACTATCTCACCCACACGGGCCAAGTGGATAAAATTCTCGACTATTGCTTTTCATACTCACAACTGCATTATATATATAATTACAAATAATTAAATTTTTTTATTCGTATGATCTACTATTTAAATATCATTAGAAAAATGTCTATTATAAGTAAGCTCAATATTAAAGTCTTAATACTATTCTCAAATTTTCATGGTAGGCTATCGACCTAAATACCGGAAAAATAGCATTCTCCACGCATGTGCATCCGGCCAGGGCCGTCCCAACAGTCCCTCGGGCGTTGCTTCGCAAGTGCCCTCGGGCCCAGGGACCGCCCTGGAGAGATGCACATTTGTGAAGAAAACTACTATTAACACAGCGCTTATGGAGACGGAACCGGAAGTTATGCCTGCATTTTCGGACAATGAATACCAAGTTAAGGAAAATTTAACCACTAATAGATGAAAGCACATTCTTTTTTATAATCCCAAAAAAAGTACACGTTTCCGACTAGTTGTTGAAATGATTGCAGTTTAAACAGTCTAATTGTAGGTTAGTTTTGCGGCTTATTTTTACTACCAGAAACCCGCGATAATTTGAAATCGATCTACTTTGTGAGTATTGAAGTACGCATTGATTGTGGTAATATTGTTATGAAAATAAGTAATAAATACGAACCTATCTTGCATTAATGCTCTTTTCTATCTTCATAAGTTTTGTTTTTTGCATAAACCGACCTTGTGTTTTACCTCTGGTCCATCTAATATTGTATGGTGGCATTTTGATTCATTTCGGAACTATTAGAGGTTAGTTTAGAAGTAAACAAGCAGAGCCAAGAGAAGTGCTCGACTATACGACTATAGTCAAAACGGCTTTAAAACAAAATTTTATCATTCTACAACAGTTATGAAACAATGGTAAAAATTATCTCATCAAACATTAAAAAATCAAATTTGATTTATCACATAGTTACTGGATTGATTAAAACTCGAGAGAAAATAGTTCTGCGTGCAGAGATCTGTATTGACTAGAGTGAAGTACGAGCCTCCTTAATATCAAGCCCCAATTCGACGCTAAGTAAATCGTTAACTTTGGACTAGTAGCCCTAATCCGACACCGGCTATTCCAAGGCACCAAAAAAATTATAAGAACAAAATTAAATGTCTATGAGTCATATTATAATACAAATAACGAAATTACAGAAAAATCGTCATTCTCCTATCTCGGGCACTTTTGCAACCCTGGTACACCCTCGGTAGGAAAAACACCGTTCGCCACTCATCTGCATCCGAGAGATGCACATTTGTGATAAAAACTACTATTTCGTACGAGATTAGAAAGGCTTTAATTTGCGAACCGAGAGGTTTATGGCCCGAGCCGTAGGCGAGGGACGTTACGAGGTTCGCAATAGTAGTTTTCGTCACAAATGTGCATCTCTCCAGGGCGGTCCCTGGGCCCAAGGGCGCTTGCGAAGCAACGCTCAAGAGATCGTTGGGACCCCCCTGGTTGAATGCACATGAGTGTCGAACGCTGCTTTTCCTACACAGGGTGTACCAGGGTTGCAAAAGTTCCCGTGGTAGGAAAAGTACTAATTTCTAAATTGTGATGTGTGATCGAAAGTGAAATATGTTAATGGACAGGTCCAGAAAAAATTTGGGCAAATGGCTGCTTTGATGCCTACTAATTTTAAAGAACTTTACGCAGTGGTTTTGCAAGAGTCAGGGAAAAATGGGTTACCCTACTGTACATCGATTCATGTTTCACAATAATACATCTGTCTGAAGATATTCGTATCAACCCTCAACGGACGTAACAGTTGCTTATCAATAAAAACTATATCCGACCTACCTGAGAATAGGACAAGACAGAGGAAAATCACTGCTGGATGCAGGCTTCCCCATCCCTGTAGGCTGAACATCGTTTTTAATTCGTTGCAAGGTTTACTTTTAACTTATGCAGATATACTTGACTGGACAATGTTTGAAGTTTGGGAACAAAAAATAAAATGAATGAGAATGTTCACTGACAAAAGATAGTGTATCACTAAGAATAGTTACGTATACTCGTTATACACTGAATATGTGCATAGCAGTAATCCTATTATCGAGCGACCAAAAGTGAAAGCTAAGAATTATTAACGGTACCGATTCTAATACCGAGTAAACAATATGATTTCGAAGAAAAGTAATAAAAAAAAAAAGATAAGAAGATTAGATAACACAGCTGAAACGGACTGTGTGGATAATTTTCCTTTGCTGTTTACGAAACTCAAGACCTAGCATGCGACAAAACTCATTACCGTTATATTTATATCGCATGGTATGTAAAGTACTGCTGAACTGCCTTACTCAAATCTATAATTATTTGGACGGTTCAGTTTTTTTTCGACACATACCTTTTCGTTACAACTACCGTATAAGTTCAAAGTGTTTACAATCCTCAGCTGCTTTTCCGTATGCACTATGATTATTCGATATTTTTGCAGAGCATGAATGTTAAATGGTTCCACATTCCTGCAAATCACTTAGCAGCTATACTCGCACGGTCGTACATACAGATCCGGAAACTCCAGTAGTGGGGGTATGTCTCTTATTGAAGCTAAAAAGTTTCTCAAACTCGCCACTTCCCGTGGTGCGCGTAAGTCGAGTTGTACGTGTACCATACGTCGTCTGCTCCAGCGCATTGACACAACCTCACGCACAACCTGCACGGTCTCGACGTAAACATCAAACATCATGCTTTAACGAAATGTGATAAA
>JAPYYV010012506.1:0-10276 GCA_030522625.1 Copidosoma aretas | reverse complement strand
GAGAAATCGCCAAAAATCGCCAATTTCAAATGAAAAATAGCCAAAAAAAATCGCCGTAGCCATATTAAAAAAAAAGTCGCCAAGCATTGTGAAAAATCGTCGTTTTGACTACAAATAGCCAATACTGAGCACACTGCCTTAAGGGGATGTGATACATGTGCACTGACCCATCAAATGTGACGGGTAAACTTGCGGTAAATGCAAATCAGACAGATGGACAAACAATTTATCTGTTTTTATTATTATTGTTGCTCGGCTAAATTGATGACCGAAGACCAGGGGCTTTATCACTACGATTGATATCTCGCAAAATAAGAATTTTTTCGATGATTTCTACAAAAAATATTTGCGATATTTCGAGACATGGCAAAACTTACAATTCTTTCCTATAGTCCCTATGAAAAAACTAAAATTTTAAATTTTCTAACGATTTCTTTGATCCACTATATTAGATGAGCTGCTCTTAATTTTGTAATTTTAATGTTAGATTGGCAGTCAGCAAAGTAAATAACCAGTATTAACATGCATTGGAGACTGAGATCGTGTGGCCATATTATGTAAGCCGTTTGAAATTGAAAAATTATGTCACTTATTTAAATTTAAGAAATTCTAGAAACCTTATACATATTGGTTCTTTTAAAATGGTTGATTTTTTTCAATGGATCAGCTGCTCTAAATTTTGTAAATGCGATATCATACTATTGTTCAGCGACCTAAAGATCTGCATAGACTGGCATTTGTTCAGCTCCATAATTTTTAATATTTTTAGCTCTCATGTGGCTCACTGTGCGGTGTCTAAAGAGAGCGTCCCAAAATGGCCACGTCTCTGGCTTTGAGTGGACCGAGTTCTGTTCACTGCACTCATAACGAGCCAAACTCCGAGTACGGCTCGCCATTCTCGTCACTTGTTGCGTTGACTTGAAATAACGTGATTATGCTCTGCCACATTGTAATGGGGTGCGCAGAGGACAGATGTTTCTATCTCTATACGTGTCTGCCTCTCATTCCGTCCACAATCCAGCTCAAAGGACCAAATGTATGAGAAATAAGCACTGTTGAACTGAGGCAGGTTGCTAATTGAAGCTGTCTGGGTATAATTAGGGTGATTAGTGGAGACGACACTGTTTGATAAGGCCTGAGACTTGCGGTCTTGACACTTAAGTTTATATTTAGTAGAAATGAGTCCCTTATTTAGCAATAATATAAGAAAACAATGAACCGAGCGCTGGTATTATTATTAAGTCGATTGACCGAAAGATAAATCATACTTAAACAGAACTTAGAATAATGCTTGACAGAAAAACAGACGAGTGCAGTGCACAAGTACTTGTACTAGTCAAACAGATGGGCTTAAGCTGAACTCGTATTCAGCGAGGAATAGGGAGCCGATGCTCCCTATACAAAAATATCGTTAATTTGTTACTAGTCTCGCACGCTTTGCGGTGTTATTAGTTATAGCACTTGCAAAGAATAAATCGAGTGTCGATATGTATACTGACAGCATCACATTGGCGCTGAAATTAAAAGATGAAGTAGCCTAAATCCTAAACAAAGATACTATCAATACACAAGCGAAACAACAGCAGGGAATAAATTGAAGACCATGTAGTCAGGTAACCGTAAAATTAAACATCACAATAAATCTAAAATTTCTTTTATTCCTGATTCTGGAGCTAAGCATCACGTGGTTCATAAAGGATTAGATCTAACGTATTTCAGAAAATGCAATAATGCATTTATTAGAAGTGCAAATAAGACGATGAAGCTAGTATTATCGTTGATGGCAAGGGCGATTTAATCTTCAAACTAAATCAAGACAAAAGTTCAAATTAAAAAACATAATAGTGGCAAAGGATATCTCATATAATTTATTCTCGATAAGACAGTTAGCGGATGGTAGCTTAAGTAACTATCTAGATGACAAAAAACTTGAAGTCTTTTACAAAGAAACGAGCGCAAAGATTATCTTAGGTGAATATAAAAAACCGAGCTTGTTAATAGAGTTGTAGGTTCAAGATACCTGGAAAAATATTCAGACGAGAAACTGCAGCAACTTACCTAAAAATATCCACATAAAATCAGTCTGAAGTCAGTTACAATTCGCCAAGCTAATTTTTGATGGATTTAACATGGATTCCTACTGGATTTTGAATAGATTTTCGGGGGATTTTCTACTTTTTACAGAAACAACAGTTAATTATACTGAAAAACACAGTGTTAAGTCTGTTACGTCTGGCCATGCAACCTCTTTAAATACTTTCCGTTTTTATTTTCGCGACTCTAATCACGCACATATCGCCTCAAGGTACACTCCGGACTACTTACTTCTGACACTTTCCAGTACATCGAGGTGACATCATTCCAAACTAACTCTTCCCCTAATTACTCATTCCAGTTACAGTGCAGCACGCGTCAGTCATTGGTTATTCTATACTTTGACATTTGACCTCCAGGTTTGTTCTTGCTTTCTAAGAAAATGAGTTTCCGCATGGGCGCCCAATAGTTATATGACGAAATATTAGTTATAGTTTATTATAAATTACCATTTTTACTAACACATATATGCCAGCTTTCTGATAATCACATATAAAGGGAACAAAAAAATCGATTTCATACAAACTGTAATGGCATTGTCACAGTTTTTGACTGTGTGCCATTATTTAATCAATCCAGAGCTGATTACATGCTTAATGTATATGTTGAGAACTTCACTCGATTTTTTTTTTTTAATGCAAATAATATATATTCATCATTATGTTTTGTTAATGCATATGTAAGTCACCGTAACAATTGTATAGTTTTTACATCATTATTCTTTTCTATTCAACCGCAGAAACTTGTTAAGATATTAATTATACTTCTAACAAACTAACCATAAAATTTAAGTATAAGAATATTGTATTATTATAATTACATGTAGTCACTCTACTGCCACAAATCGAATCACCCATCACGTTTAGAGACACGCACGCCTATCGTTAGAAATTTGTGAACCCGTTAAGTGCACTTTTTTCCTTAAAGTAATATTTCATCAGCCACTCTGTGAAACTCCGACACACGCACAGTCGCACTTACACACTCTCTCATTCTCACTCCCTGATAGACGCGTCATCCACTCTTCCCAAGACAGTTTTCTGCACGTAGCCACTGTCCCTTCAAACCGTATGTAAGCGGGCTGTTCTCCCCGTCTATAGTTAGTCTCTTCACCACCGTTACTATAGACTAAGTCCGTCCTGGGGCAGCAGTTGGGCAGCACAGCACAAGAGCACCCAGAACATCCAGAGCATCGAAGAGCATCCAGAGCATCAAATCGCCGGCTGACATCGCACCCAATTCGCTGCACAGACATATAGTTGCTCCACGTTTCTTCATCCCTCACTCACACGTTCATCCATTCTCGTAATACAACGGCTGTAGAGAAATCAAAGAAAAAGCAAGTCATTCTCTTTAATAAACCTAAAATATCAAATCAATACACACGCCTTCAGCGCTCTTTTCCCTTCTCTTTTGTTTTTTTTTTTATTTGCGGCACTTGTACAGGAGTAAGCCCCAGGTCGAGTACCAGTAGTAATATCTTTTAATAAAAATATATAAATAAAGGTAACTCGTACTGGATCCATCCTAGGTCGAGCTGCTCTTCCCTACCCTGGCTTACGTACTGGTATGTAAACCCAGGTCGGAAGCCAGTATCCTCATCGGACAACCCTTACGCCGATTGTCGAGAATAAGGTTTCTTCCTCGGAAGGAACGCCAAATCTAAGGTTCTGCCTGGCCCTTCCACAAACCAATTCCAACTTTAACTAGGAAATCGTGATCCAGCCTCGGGGCGTTTATTCGTCAAGGCTAAAAGTTCAGCAAGTTTTACTACTGTTTCGTCTGGACTTAACTAGTCATACTTTGCAGAGAAACTCCTGCAAATAAATAAACGTCTAAAGGTTGAAAACTACATTAGCCTTTAATAAATTAGAAAGTTAAATGATTTTTATCCACGATGTTTTTTTTTTTAATCTTAATGAGTATATATTTTTAAGAGTTTTTTATTAACTGTAACTTGATACAGTATTTTTTGCTATATTTTTCTGCTGTTGTTACACTAAACAAGAAATCCACGTTATTTCTTTGTATAATCCAACGAATCTATATAATATTTGTCAAAAATCCACGTGGCGAGTTTAGACTGATTTCAGACTGAATTTCTCGGTGGAAGATCTCAAGCTTACCTTCGTAATTCGGGAAAACTTTTCTGCAGGGGCTACTCACTCATAAATCAGTACTGACTTCGATTGCGCAGCTGCTGGACATCAATCGCAGGACAGGGTGGCGGTTTTCTCTACTACTGCCCTCACCTGTGAGCAGCCAAGTGTCCAACAACCTTTACCGGCGGTACGCACTTCATAGTCGTCTCCTGCACTGACTTTGCAAGATCTGCCCCAGTTAAGCGCTTCCTCTGCTGCCTTTACGAGACCAAATACACACCATTACATCCATGACTTCTGTGCAGCTTCCTCTAATTTAGCTGGAGTGGGATCCACACGCTGGCAGCTCCCAGCCACCCGCTGATAAAGTCAAGCACACCTCTGTAGCCTCTTTAAAGTACGCATTCAAGCGAACCAAATTCGTCCCGTCAATCCTCAAGAGACGCAAACTCTGTAGCGGGAGCGCAGGCAGCCAGGCTAAGAATATTGTCAACTTCGATGTCTAGCTGCAATTTCTACATACTCATCGAAGTGCCTTCGCAGTTTAAAATCTAAATTGACTTTTAAATGACTTGTTAAGATTTGTTTTTAGCATTTTGTTTTGCAGATCATTAGCCTTAGAATATTTTATATTTTTCTTTGCTTACTTTTATAATTATCATTCAAATTTAGTTAAACCTAAATAACTCTGTATTTCATCAAATTTAAAATTATCTAAGTTTGATTTGATCGACTTTAGCATTCATCTATCGTGTAACTAAATCAAATGTGTAACCCTTGCCAAATTTTTGATTGCACTTTTCATTAGTTTCAAAAGTTATAAGGTTCTGACGTTTGTATGATGCCGGTAGAGAAGTGTATGTCGGGGCTAGGCTGTCTCGCTCTGGCATGCTTTCCCCCGCTCTACCGCCAGCTCAGGCCACTGCTCGCCTCCAGGCACCAGTTGGGGTTCTGTCCACCAAGCAAGCTACATCCTCTTGCTTCTGTCGATCTTATATATAGTAACTTACGTCAATAAATAAGTGTCTTTGTATTACATCCTCGTACCGTTATTTGCCCTATTATGTCGATCCAGTGACAGAACATTTCCATAATATCTCCTTTTTTCTGGAGGTTTATTTCAATTTTTTAGTTGTACTGGCAAAAATTGTCTGTTTGAGCTCTGAGAAACAGAGGCTCCATTACTATTCCACAGTAAACATACGTCGTGATCATTTGTTATACAATTTTTCTTTAATTCTTTTATTTTCTCGCAATCAAAATGTTATTTATTTTATCATCATTATTTAGTACTTGATTGTAATTATTAGCTAATTCTGCCAAATTCCTTGACTCTAAATTATTTCGTAAATGCTCCGTAATGCTGTATTTAAAGAATAAAATATTAGTTTTCTTCCTATTGCATTGATTGCAAATATTTTTTCTGTCAACATTAGTTACATCCGAGACTTTTTTTTGTCGGCCCTTCGCTCGCGTAACATTCCAAAATATTATAAAAAGGCGTTGTCTAGAGTAAAGTTCCCATGTTCACATAATTTTTTAAACAAACAATTTGAATTACATCCTGAAATATCTATTCCTCCGTCTGAATATCTATTTCTCTCTATTTAATAATGAAACTGCACATACGAGAGTGACACTTTAAAACAGTTTAATTACAGTAAACAAAATAAAATATCATCTACGCTTGCAAAAGATTGTTATCACAAAATTAGTCATAACTATAACGTTTTTAGTTTCTTATATTTATGATATCTACAACGAACAGTTAAAAAAAAGGGTATCAGGCCTTTTTCTCTTTTTTATGATTTCAATAATATTCACAAAATTTTTTAATTTTTTTTTTTTGTTTATTTTCTTTAAGAAAAGAAGAGAAAAATCCAGTAAAAATTATTAAACAATATTTACTATGCAACTTGTCAAGCATCCCATAAGACAAGCAAAAGGAGACTAATACCGACGTTAGTGGAAATAGATGGCTCGTTGATGCAGTCAACAACGTGAGGATCAAATTTATTTCTGACTTAAACAATGTAAAACAAAAAGCTGTCAATGTTAGTATTTGCAGTCGTACTCATTTTATACATCTTTTGTACTGTTATTTTATTTATTTTTTTTTCGGAAATTATATCTTATTCTAACAAGCGTGAAGACTAACGAAAAAATTAATTTGTCAATTATTTCAAATTTAAATGATACATAGGTAATAAATTTTATAGTTGCACTTGTGTAATATGCACAGACGTACATCTTTGCGTTGTTTTTATTTTTAAATTATAGGTACAGACGGATCTGGAAAAAAAAGAGATCTTTTGGCATGCTAGTGACGCTGGAGGAAAAAGATTATTCTTTAAAGAGAGACTTTCATACAAAACACCTATCAGATAAAAAAGATGACGATAAAAATTATTATACTTAAAATGTATTGATACGTGGGTTATGATGGCCTTGGGGTGCTCACGGAATAAAATATACAAGGACTTGAATATACTACGTTTATAAGTTAATGATCCGAGAGAAGAGTCACGCCGCAAGAGTACCTATCGCTTTGTTGGCTCGCCATAGACTCCCTTGTTCCTTCCTAGCTAACTCTCCTCTCTCTCGCTACCACTCTGTGGTGGGCCCACGAAAGAGGGGGGTGCATAAACACATGGCTACGCTATTGTACATGACACGTCCAAGGGCCGCGACGTTGGCGCCCTCGACGACGCTGACTTCTGGAGCTGCTAGCTCGTACCTGTGTGTATGTACGTGTGCTGTGAAGAGTTATGTTGTTCGCGTTGTCTGTGTCATTTTACACTCATTCTTTCACTCCCTATAAGGGCCGCCGCTCTCTTTACATCTTCTTACTTATTGCTCCGCCCTCTCATACTTTTCTCATGCGTATTTTGTATATGAAATACTTTGTTCGGGTTGCGCTCTTCTCTCTCTAGACTAATCAATTTAATATTTGACAGTATAGTGTTATCTTACATTAAACTCTAATTTCATATATTTTCCTTATCATTATTAGCATTTAAACCTTTCTCCCTTTTTTTGCATCCTGATACATTATCTTTATTATAATATTGATACTACATTTCAAATATTATTATTTATTTCATATTTACGTCTATTATGTTTTTTAAATATTTTACTCTACCTTACTTGTAGGACATTATACGCTGAAATTATCAAACACTTTTTTTTTATCAATTTATTCATGCACCGCGGTTACTTTTGATAAAGCGCGATCGTTCACTATTGCTGGTTCTTGCAGTTTCGTTGCAATCGGATGACTTGCTCGTACCTGGATGACGATTGGTTGTGGTGCCGTGGATCTCGTTATATTCTCATTCCTCGCTGTATTGTTCCTGTTATCTCCACCTATGAACATTCTAGATTGTTTTAGTATTACCATTTAAAAATTCCGAATGACCCTGCTGCCGTGCTAAGCGCTATCTCCGTTATTATTGGTGTGTATGTGCCGAATTATACCCCGAGCATAAAGATAATATAATACACATAATAAAAAAAACCGAATAATTTATTGCGTTAGGTAGCGCGGGTAGCTCTTTCCTTACATTACGTGCGCTTGGATGTTTATTCTGTTTGGCCATCCATTATTTCTTTAAAACTCATCCTATAAAATACAGATTTTTTTTCTCTTTTTACGCAATTTTTCCTATTACTATTTTATTTTATACTCTGCTAGTATTTAACTGTTATCTCCTTGCATTTTAAGAATTTGCTTTATAAGCGCGTTTATGCTACTCATTTTACAGCGGTTTGCCATACCTGCGCATGAGTGCGCTCGCGGTGCCCTTCTAGGAATTCGGCGCGGTTCCAATGATTTTCATTGCGCCCGGTCTGGCAGAGACAAGCATGGAGGTAAATAAGTTTTAGTGTGGCCAATATCAAGGCTCAGTGTTTAGCTTCGAATTTTGAGCATTTTCCCATGTGTTTCTTCCCTTCGCGGGTTTCCGTCTTTTTCTCCGTTTTTTTCTTTTATGACACAATAAGGTACAGAGAATGGATGTTGTGGTGGTATTCTTGGGCTTTTTTCTTTCCTTGGTGTCGTCGTTTCGTCCGTATCATTTTTGATAATGCTTGTGACTCTCAGTTTCTTCGAGTGCTTCTTCGATTTCCTCCGACCCTCTTTTGTTGTGGTGTCCGTTCGGTTATTATTCAGTGAAAAATCATTTATGTGTTTTCACTTTCACTTTTCGAACCGACCGTTCATCGGCTCCTCCTGTGTTATAGTGTTCGTCGTATTCTATTTCCTTTTGTCATACCAAATTCGTATTTTTTGCCAATCGACCGCTCACGTTAATAAGTTCTTCGCAAGCCTGTCTGCCTTTTCGAGGCTCAATTTTGATAGTGGGCGGGAGACAAAGTTCTCAGCGCCCAACGGGAGCCGCCGTTCCGTGCTTCTGGAGGCCACCGAAGGGCCTAGTTTGTGCCACGCCAGGGTGTCATCACGTAAGTTGCAATTTGATTGCTTATTTTTTTGTTTTTCTGCTCATCGTTTTCTCTTTTGATCCGTGCCTTTTTTTCGTACTTTTTTTTTTATTAGGTCAAGGGCTTGTTCGTTTATCGTGATAACCCTACGATCGGGCGGACTATCCCCTCGATTCCTGCACCGTCCTGCAGGTAACTTATTTATTTTTCTGTATGCTTAGCTTCTGTTATTTCTTCTCTAATTCTTTTTCTCTGTTTTAGGTTCGGGGATCGGCCCGTTGCTGTTGGACATGCAGAGCCGATCTGTACGTACGAAGCGTGCCTGGAGCGCCTCCGAAGCATTCGGTTGGGAGATAGGGCAGAGGGAGACCATTTTTTCCCCATTTATCGCTGCGCATACGGCGATCTACCCTAGCTTTTGGCCTACTTCTTGCGGTGCGCCTGGGGGCTGCGAGAGATTTGCGTGAGGCTTAGTTTTTCCCGTTGCTAAGTTAGTTATCCTATATTCGAGGTGTTACGCGACTCCTGGCGACGCATGGTGGTTGAAGTGTAAACTAAAACTTATCCAAAATTTTTGAAATTTTAAGTTCAAATTAGCGAGCTATTAAAGAAAAATTTTATCTAGAAAAGTGTCTGAAATGAGCAAATAATCCAACACAAAGATGGAACGCATATTTTGAGACAGTGTAAGTTGTTGTAAAAATAATATAGATCTATAAATAGTATCAGCAATTCAAATGCTTATTTTGGGACAGGTTTTAGTTCAGTTTCCAACCGCTATGTTCACCCACGATGCGCTAGTAGTCGCGTGACACCTCGAATTATTTATCACCCTATTTAATAATAGTCAATTAGTCATCTATTCTTCCGTCGGTGATTTTGGGTGGGGCTTTTAGTATACAAGCTTTCTTTATTTTATCTACGTGGGAAACTCTTCGTCCCCTCTTTGCAGTTTTACGTTTTTCTTCCCGTTATCGATGCCCGTTATTTCATAAGGGCCCTCGTATTGATTGTCGTATTTACCTTTCGATGGTTCCTTTAATACATACACCATTTCTCCTTCCAAAAAGTATTGTGTATTCAGCTTTCGATCGTAGTAGTATTTCGATCAATATTTTGCTTGTACTTGATTTATAGCAGCTATGGTTCTCATTTCCATTAGCGTCATCACTAGTTTTTTGATGTATTCGTCGACGTTTGGGTGTCAGCTAGACGATGTTCTTGCACTTTGGTCGAATACGAGCTCGTGCGGTAAGTATCCCGTACTATCATGCTCTGTCGTGTTGTATGAGTGCATACCCATAGGAAGGTTTTTATCCTAATGATCATTTTGCTCTACGTACGCTTTTATATATTCCGTAACTGTATGATGCATTCTTTCGATGGCACCAATCGTTTGGGGGTGGTATGCTGTGCTGCCTATTTTATCAATTTTAAATAGTTTCGCTAGCTCCTCCAGGATTTTATTCATGAAGTGGGTGCCCCGATCTGATAATAGGTGCTATGGTGGCGCGAAATATGCTATAAATTTTTTCGTTATAGCTCTCACGGTTTCCTCAGCTGTCGCTCTCTTCACGGGTGCAAGGACGATGAATTTTGTAAGCCAATCTTGCATGGATAGAATATGTGTGTACTGATTT
>JAPYYV010012505.1:0-10276 GCA_030522625.1 Copidosoma aretas | reverse complement strand
GGGATTTGCGCACGAGTTTTTCGGCCTATAGAAGCGATTTCTGCCCGGCACTCATTAAAAAGTCGAAAAAAAAATGCTAACGACCACCCTAATGTACACTTATGAAACTTAGCCCTAATCTTACACAAATAAGGCCTTATACATACTTAACTTGGAAATATTTTTTTACAGAAAAAACTGGGAAACAAAACCTTTACACATCAAGCGCAGCAAGCCCCTTTACTACAGAGATTTGATATCTTCTCATTTGATAGATATAATTTTAAGAGAGAATCACATTTTGTTCACGAAAAATTTGGATATTACGTCATTTACGAATGACAGAAGAGAAACACACAATCCTCAAGGCAGAGCTGTTCCAAGGATTGTTTGGGACTATTTTTTAAATGGGTGTTCTGTGCGAATAATTAACCCCCAAACTTACATACCCCAACTACATCTATTAAGTGGTAAGGGCATGAATATGTTTGTACAATAATAATAATAATAATAATATATTGTAGTAGTTCTTAAATTGTTTCAAAATTTTAATAGGGTTTTTATAAGGGCTACAACTCATTGCGAGTTTAGCCATTTCATGGACTAAGTAAGAAAACATCGTCGTGCGCAAGCAAGGGCCTATTTAAACAGCCTCAATACTAGTAAATCTAATGAGAATAAGTATGTTGAGAGTGTAATTATTTTTTATATCTTATGTAAGCCAGTAGAGAACTACTTTTTTTTAGAAAAATTGCAAACTATAGATAAAATCAATAGCTTTTTACAAGACCGATACAATGGCTGAGTGGCAAAACAGCTTTCTGCCCAATCACCAAAGTTAAGCAACATTGGCCACAGTTACTATCTGGGTGGGTGCCACTGCCGTTGTGACACTTTGATAATCGGTTAGAAATTCATCTTCGCTTGTCAATGTGAGCAAAAGGAGGAAAAGAGTTTAGTTTTGGGGTTCGAGTCTACTAAATTGACTTAGGCATCGAGTTGGAACTCGGGCAATGGACCAGGCCGTTCCAAAGCCGGTTCATCATAATCTCTCTTACCGAGATTTCCTGGGATTTTCCTCGACTTATACCCTTGGCAAATGCAGATCAGAGCGGAAAAAAGTTGGGTCTGCGTAAAAAAAAGAAAATAAAAAATCAAGGTGTAGAGCAATAGGTAAAAGTTAGGAAATGGGTGTATAAGAAAATCTACTAAGTTTAATTAATTTACATTCCGCTCCGTACTACTTGGAAACTTAAAGTAAAACTTTGTCAGAAATAAAAAAAAAGGTCAACATTTGGTATATCAAGACTTCAAAAGTCAGTATTTTTGAAGATAATTGTAAATATAAGCTGTAAGAATAATTTCAGATATTTTAAAGTCAAGATGTACAACCTTAAAAAACTGATTAAACTATATAATGAAGTATTCTTAAGTGTTCTTTGCTTTAATTGGCAGTTGGCTCCGTAAAATTCGAAAATTCTAAGTACAACTTCACCTTCAAATTTCCTAAATTCTTTAAATTTGGTATTACTAGATTTCAATAGTCTGCAATAATTCATTTTAATAAATTTAAAGTTATCGTATGCTGCAGAAATATACTGCACGAATTCAAAAATTAAAAAACATGACTTGAAAAAAAATTAATTGATTAAAATCAGTGGTTAAATGTATTTATTCATGTGAAATCTCGCAAAACTGTACAACATAAATTATCTGAGTTATTTTTGTTATCAACAGTCCGCTCTGTACGATTCGAAAACTTAAAGTACAACTTACCTCGAAAATTCCTAACATTCTTTGATCCACTACACTTAAAGATAGTTCCATGCTATCTAAGTTTTTTAAAATTATACAATTTTATTACAAATGACACTGCATTGAACCATAACCTTATCTATCAAGCAAAAGTCGCTATACCGTATGAAGAAAATCCGGTTACTTGTGGGTGGAAAAACTCGATAAAGCGCTTAAAATGTTCAAAACACACTAGACTTCGGCTTTAGAAGTTTATAGGTTAGATTTGTCATTTATTTTACAAACTTTCATTTTGTAATTTCAACTTTAACAAACTCTCATCCGTTACTTGAAGTATTAAATTATCTTTTTAAAAATGTCAGTGAGTAGCCAATGACAGCAGCCTTACAATAAAACTTCACACTTTCTAATACAGATTTAGCGCAATCGCTAATTTATACCCAAGTTATAGGAAATATAAGTTATAAGGCTCCGAAACATTAGACTTTATTGTACCTCCAGTTATTTTTGACATAATACCTTACCAGACCGCCTTCTTACACCTATGGTTCTTCCGATTTTAAGGTATGGATTCGTTATCTGGTCTCCGTTTACTGAGACAAAGACAACAATATTAGAACGCATCCAACACAATCTCATACGTATTTTATGTGCAAAATCTGGTGCTCCAATGAGTTACGTTGACCATGATTGCAATGCAGATTATTCCAGTTACTACATTAATCCGCTTTCGAGAATCTATTCATACCACGATTGCATCTTTGCTGACAAAATTTTTCATACCTTCACTAATAGCCTTGAACTCATACCACAATAAAATTCAAGAAATCTCCCTTATTCTATTAAAAATCCTAGAAAAATAGCAGAAATACACTATATTTATTATTTCTACTTCAGTTCTACTATACCAAGAATAATACGCCATTCCAACCAACTGCCTGATTCCTTACGAAGCATCTCTTGCATCGGGTTATTCAAAACTAGTCTTATACGTCACTTAAGAACGATCTAGTCGTACTATGTATTTTCAATTCCTAATCTATCATATTGAAAAAAATATTCCACTGCCTTACTTATATTATCGAAGTTAAATTACTGATTCATATTTGTTAAAGCTCATTGTTATCTTTTACTTTTTTATTTAATTTTCACCGTGCGTGTCAGCTACTATTAATTTACACCTTTATTGTAAATTTCCTATTATGTAAAGAGCATAAGCTCGTTTAAGTAAATAAAATAAAAGAAAATGTAACCAAATTGCGGATTTTAAAAACTGTCGTCGACCGAACTATTGTCTTGAAAAGCTTTCCATCACAAAGGTATGTATTTTTTGAGGATGACGCATTCTACATCGGCAATATTTCTGTTGTAACCTGTAGGGTGTTATTGTAAAGGTACTTGCATGGGCTTCTGACGACCAGTTAGAACAAGATATTTAAATATCCTAAATAATAAATAAGAGAATCGGTTAGTCTAGTTGTTAACATTACGGTTCAATGTAGTGTCGTTGTTAATAATAAGATTGCAGCATTCTAGGAGGCTTGAATAAAATGAAACTATCTTGTTGAATATTGCCTTACAGGTGTACAAAATTTGTGAAATTGTGAGGTAAAGTTGTACCTGAAAACTTTGCATTTTACAGAACGGACCGTGAATTAATATAAAACTTACACACATACACTTTATTACAAAGTTTTGAAATAATATAAAATGCATATCAATAAAATGCATTCAAATAGCGTACTATGCAATGAAGCCCTTCACAAAATTTGGCATTGTTACTCACTTCAAAAGTTAAGAATTTATTGTATCAAAATTTCGCACAACTACTTATATCGGTAATTATAATATTTATTGAGAATTGCACGCTCATAGATATTCTTATTTTTGAGATAATTAATGTCGAAAAACCCACACTTTTTCAACTTCAAATGTGATTTATATGCCATTCCTACACAAGCACTCTGCACTGTATCACTTACTATATATAGCGGCTGCATATGGTGTGGATTGTGTGTGCTGAGTTATACGGTGAAGGACTAGACCCTTGCTCCAGTGGATGTAGCTTAACTAAAAAAATTACTATATGTACGAATAAAAAAAAAAAAATTGGATGTGTCACGTGTAATACACCGCTGAAGTGCGAACCCCGAGAGTTATTTTTACAAATGTATTAAGAGAGAGCGAGAGCGCGTGAGTGATAAATAGGAGATGGAAGTTATGTGCGTAAATAGCATGACAAATAAAGAAATCTATGCATAAGATGCAATGAATTTATTCTAAAACAAAATGCAACTTAAAAACCTTAGTCTTTTTCAAGTTATGTTGTTTTTAAACAATATAAATAATAATTTCTAAATAACGTATGCATGTCTGCATTTAATAGGAATAATTTTTATTTTCGACCTATCTTGCTTGCCCGTCGAGATATAACGTATTTTCTGTTTTTTAAAGGTTGTGCTGTTATAAAATTATTTTGGAATAATTTGTACATATTCGTATTCATATCTTAAACATGTGATTTAAAAAAAAATTTTTTTACTACTCTTTTACCAAGACATACCCGAAATTATAAAAATTAAGGTTATGGCGTAACGTTGACTAAAACCGCTCTATTTTTCCGACTATATGTTTATTTACCCTTTAGGACACTAGTAAAAATTGTTATTTTTAGCCTATCTGGCTTTCTGTTTAAGATATTGCGTATTTTTGAATATTTTGAGGTTATGTGCCCACAAAACCGAAAATAATTATTTTTTTATACTTGTTATGATTTCCTAAACATGCTATTATTTTTTCTACACTTTTCCACATTTTTTCTATAACGATTCGATATAGATACATCCAAAACGCTGGAAATTAAATTAAAGTTCTTACATCAACCAACACCTTTCTATTTATGCTTCACGATGATTTTTTTTTTCCCTTAAAAAACCATAAGCATTGTTACTTTCCATATCGCGTATTTTCGAATAGTTTAAGGTCAAGTCGTAATAAGAACCGGTATAATAAATAATAGGCATCTGCATCGATCTGCTGAGCATGCAAAAATGTTTCAGTGATTGTTTACTGTATTTAAATAAAAGTAATAAAAAGTCTTTACATGTGTGTATTACACACACATGGGTGCACACTCACACACATTTACACAGACATCCCCATGTACACACAAACACACTGAACACACGGTATTCATAATACACCATACATGGACTATGTAAGTATATACATGGCGAAATCTCAAGATGAAGGGTGAGACTGGAGCTAAGACCAAGCCAGTTACGTTGCTTAAATTTAAAAAATTTGAAACACAATAAGACGCAATAAAAATCAAATAATTTATCCATAAAACCTCGTATGAACTAACTAATAATGAAACAAAGTGTATGGCTCTCTCTCTTTTCCCATGCCTATGTGTATGGTAAAATAATGTAAAATCTTGTAAAAAGTGTTTTATTTTTTTTTTATTTTTAGCAATTCAAATTTACTTTCTCTACACATTTTAAAGAGAGATAATAGGAATTTAAATTAACTTCCGGATAGGGATTCAAATTTACTTCCGTCACACATTTTAGAGAGAGAGAGAGAATCTTGATATCATTTATTTATTCCCCTGCATATCGCACCTATAGAAGTATAACTTCAAAAACAAGTTGAGTTGCATTAGATGTTCTACTTCTGGTGATTTTTTTTCACATTCGTATTCTAAAAATAAGTTTTTGATATTGTTTGAATCTAAAAGCAAACAAAATGTTTTATGTCTGGTCATTTCTTTTAAAAGTAATATCCTACTAGTCCATGCCATTAACTAAATCTTTTTCCCTTGTAAATTAAAGATTATATTTATGTTTTGTGTTACTTTTCGAAATATAACGCAACGTTAGCTTTTGCAATTTAATGCTTAAAAACTTTGGGTGAATATGCAAGGGCGTCAAAATGGTGGCGTGACAAAACTGTACTGGAGTACTAAAGGTGTAAAGGGATACGTAACATCCCCGAAATGTGTACACGTAGAAACCTACCAATTAAAAAAAAATATTTACTGTGTGCGAGAGTAGTAATATGGTGCACCCTTAAAATCTGTAATATTTTAAGATAATCGTCGGAATTCACTAGATTTTTCAAAACATTTATTAAACCTCAGAGCGCTAGGTATGTCTGTCTCTCATACTTTCGTGATAGCTATACCGTTACGATCGTTACTAAGTCTACTTTAATTAATTATTTTTTGAAAGCGGTACAGCTGGGATCTCTTTTACGCTGCATACATGATCATGAATGTATATATTTTTAAATATTAGGAGGAGGAGCAAGCAACCCAAAAGAGAAAGTATAGAGTGCGGGTATAAAGGCGAGCCGAGAGCCGAGGTGCCGAACGAATCAGTCTGCCTTCGGGAGCTCACACCCGCTCCCCGCTCATTGCGGAGATTTGAGTATACCCGCTGAAGCACGCACCCGCTTATCGCGGAGATATCGAGTCTTTCATTCCTCGTGATGAGTATCCGTGCACTACATGATTTCTTTTGTCTTTGCGACCTGGCACCCGGCACCTTCCCGGAGTCTATCCAGTGCGACGCAAAGCAGTCTACCGTCATGTCCAGTCCGAGAGAGAGAGAGAGAAGAGGTGTTCTGCCTGACCGAGACGAGAGTAACCGAGGCGAGAGTGAGCCTAGCGGATCTCCGAGAAGAAACGTGAGCATATTCGTTAACCGGTAATTCCTGGGAAGTTTGGCTTCTGTGCCCCCCAGGTATCCTTGACCCTCTGGCGGAACAGAGATTACGTGTTTTTGGCGAAGGACTCTAGGAGATTTCCGGATATTCTGGACACCCTGGAGACCCTAGACACCATCTGTTCTTAAGGAGCTTTCGCACGTAGATAACTAACCTATATATGTTTATCACGCTATTTTTGATCAATCGGTAGAATCCAAAATTACTGATAGATAAAAAGAGAGCATAAGTATTCGTTGTAGAAAGTTAGTTGTGGGAGTCGATAAGGTAGAATCACTGTTGGTAGAGTTTGGCGATCGGTAATATAGGAAAGTGAGAATATCGGATGATACGTGATTTATTGCAGAATCTTGCTCAGCAGATATACATAAATTTTCTTTTTGATTATACTTGGTTTCTTTGTGAACTATGTAAAATTATTATTTTATCAAGACGCATATGCATATTCAAGTTTGTACTAGATTAGTTGATAAAATAAAAATAAAGGTTGACTTATTTCTATTATAAAAAAGTCATCAAATGCTTATTTAGAGAAAACCTTACCCTTTTCAGATAACACGCAGGTCTTTTTTATTCGTTATTTTATATTATTATTATCTCTATTATCATTGAATGAGCGAACAGAAGAATTATTATTGAACTTAGGCATGTAAGTACGAGGAAGAGTGATATTTTAGTAAGCGCGAAAATCAATAAAGAGATCTTTCACTATAGATTACAGTCCTATGTCTGTGATGAGTGAAAGATCCGACAAGTGAATGATAATTAAAGATTAGAATAGATCGGTATACAGGGTGATATCAATATATTTCTTTTGTGCTGGGTCACGAACCCTCCCTCCAGCATACAGTCAAATTCTATGGCTATGTGTTGGGTTTTGATTTGGGGTATTCCGCGGTAAATTTTTCTTTTTGTTTGTCACCACTTATCAACGAAGAAACCATCCAAAAAAGGAGGCTGCAGTAGATAGCTCTGCTTAGTTATAAACTAGGGATTGAACATTAAGAGTAACTTTTGAAAAATCTGCCATAAAGTAAACCTTGGTAGATATTCTGAAATAGTCTAGAATAATATTTTAAATCTCAATGTAGACACTATTTTCAGAATTCCGTGCTTGATCATGATAGCTAAGCTCCAACCATAAACTGTTATACTTGTGTTTCTGTGATAATCTGCGTACGAAAAGGAGTGTTTCAAAGAGAAAAACTTGCTCATAAATGTTGCCCTTGTAATGGAAGTAGCTTATCCCTTAATTGAAATTTCTCTGGATAGAATAAAATTTGAATAGGATGCTAGGACACTGGCATGAGGATTTTCGGGTAGAGTTATTATGCGAATTAATGAGAAAAAGCTGTTTAAAAGTAAAATTTCTAACATAGCCTCTTAAAGAGAGCAGTAAATTCGATATAGTTTGTCAGAAATTATAAGTCGATAAGTCAGTAAACACGAAAAAGTAGCATGAAGAAGCTCATACGATTTTCAACGGATTGGCATCTGGAAAATTACAGGTGTAGTGCAGTCAGTTAAGGATAAAATCTCTTTGATTTTGGTTGTGACTTAGCAAAGTTTTTAGTAGAAATTGGTCAAGAACAATAATCTGAAGTGTAATTAGGGGTTGCGCAGTAAATCGGGCTGGAGGAATTTCAATTTTCTAATTAACACCAGGCAAAAATTGTAAAAGAAGCGTATATATGTTTTAATGAACTGAAAAACAATAAAAAAATCGATTTATGCAATACAAATATAAATTCAGGTTTTTATTATTTTCTTAATTTCCCGTCAAAGCCTAATTAAAATTAGTCCAGTAGTTTTTGAACAATTTAATATGCAATCAAGAAAATATCAAGCGTTAATCTTAATAACAGAGCACCAAATTTTATCTTATATCAGTCCGGATTTTTTTATATGTACCTTATGACTCTTATGCGGATACATTACACTATGCAACAAGAAAAATGATTAAATTTTGCAGCACGTATTCAATTTCATAAAAAAAGCTCAGCTGTAAAATTGCATAAATTTATGGTTTGAAAAAAAAATTATCCAAATTTAATGTGCAAGTAAATAACATCGTAACAAAAACATTAAGTAATTAAGCCTTTATAAGATTGAATATCTTTATTAGAACTAGAGTTATGGATGTTCTAAGTTATAAGCCCATTCTGACAAACTTTGGCGTATTTTTGCAAAAAAAATTATTTGCAACAAATCATTACTTACTTTATCGAATGCTATAAGGAAAAATTCGTTTGAATTCTGTATAATGCTCAAAAAAATATGGGAGCTGTCGCATGTACCTGAAAATTCAGCTTTGACCAGGAGCATCCAAGCCAAAAACCATCTCGCAAACTTAAATCTGTGATAAAGAAAAAAAAAAGACTTTTTTTAGCTTCCACTCTACACATCAAGGTGTTTTTTTTTTTCAATTCAGGATAACAAAATGAAGGATGGCTAACCATCGTTATAAAAATCAGCTTGAATTTTTTTTTATTTTCAATTGTTATTGGTGTATCCATATGGGCATCCAAAATGTTATTGGTGTATCCATATGGGCATCCAAAATGTCGACGAGCTTCTCTCTCGAAAACTAGGAAGGAAAGTTAACGAGCAATAGAGCAAAAATTAACTTTGCGAAAAAAACCGCTGCCAATAAATCAGCACAAGGCTTCCTCAACAACATTCTTGTGCAATTATTTAACTGAATGAAAATCAATAAAAATATTAAAATGATTTACAATGTTGAAAGCAGCTATTTTCATGCTCTATGATGTGGAACTATTTTAAAAATTAGATTATAATTTTTACTTTACTAGCACAAAAAATATTGTTAAAATTGTTTTAATGTAAAAAAAATCAAACAATAATTATAACTTTTCACTCAAGGTGGCTTATCAGTACATATTTTTAATATTTTATCAAAAATATTTATTTAAAGTTTTGAGAAGTGTACAATAATATAGCTAGTGCTAAATATCATGCGATTTTTTGATACAATTTTGTTGTTAAATTCTTCAGATACCCAAGCTTGAAAAAAAAATTTCAATAAATTAATTAAATCTTCTTAAATTACATCTAGTTTTTAATTTTTTTAGCTAATTGTTTTCCTTGAAAAAATTCATTGGGAGCCATCACAGAAAAAATTGCAAAAACTTGTATAGATCCCACAAAATTAAATTGTTTACTTATTCTTTGTATTTTTATATAAACAATTGAATTTTCTAGAAAATCTATCCAAGTTGTTACTATTTATCCGTGATGGCTCTCAATGAATTTGTCGAAGAAAAAAAATGAGCCCAAAAAATTGAAAAAAAGATATTAATTCAAAAAGATTAAAGTAACTTATTGAATTTTTTTTCAAGCTTCGGTGTCTGAAAAATTTAACAACAAAATTTTATTATAAATAGTACATTACGCACCAAGGGACGAAAGTACGGCATTCCTCCCGGGTGTATAATTGCCTCCCGAGCCGAAGGCGAGGGAGATAAACACCCGGGAACGATGTCGTACTTTCGTCCCGTGTATCGTATACGATTTTTCTTCTTCCGCTGCTGAAAATACGACGTTTTTTCCTGATTTCAGGGTTGAAAGGGCAACATAACCTCTCTGGTAAAAATCGCATTTACTGCTTATTACGGAAGTATTTTAACGTCCTCTGCGTGGAAATTGATTTCCGAGCCGAAGGCGAGGGCAGGCAACCACGCTGAGGACGCTTAAATACTTTCCTGCGAGCAGTAACTGCGATTCTTTACCGGGGAGGAATGTTGCTCTTTCGTCCCTGCAATCAGGGAAGAAACATAGTAGTTTCGGCGGT
>JAPYYV010012504.1:0-10276 GCA_030522625.1 Copidosoma aretas | reverse complement strand
TTTTCTTTCATCGCATCTGAAAAGACGTATACCATATAAAAGTATTGAATAATAGTAAAATAGCTAACAAAAATACTTTTAAAAATAAATGAATATGAATGAATATAATTGAATTGAATATCAAAGGTTCTTCTGAAAAAGATACTACCATAAATGAATTGAATATCAAAGGTTCTACTGAAAAAGATACTGCCTAATTAAACACTTTAAAATCTATCAAAAAAATGCGCACTCATTTTTCTTATATTATTACATTTTAAATAAAAAATTTTTGCTCAAATTTTTATTTAGGATCATGTAAGCATGATTTACGTAGCAAAATGTAGTAACTGCACTGGAATACAATGTATCACCGAGTAAAAACAGGATTTCTCTTGAATACAACAAAACAAAACCAGTAATTTTTTCACGTAGATACTCATTACGTACAATTTGTATTTCACATGATCTAACCTTCTTTTCTTCTGTGAACGAGTTCAAGATAACCGTTTGGAAGATAATATTTTTTTATTGTACTGCAAGTGATTAAAAAAAATGCCCATATTTAAAAAAAAAAAAAATTAAAGATACACTAATGTTCATCACCAGTGTAATATACACTAATCATGATAATAGTAGCTAAAGCGACAATACTATAAGCTCCATACACTTGCGAAATGCTACATTATTGCAAGTCATTCTCATTCTCGTGAGATACTATTTGCAGATTTACATCTGGCCAGTGAGGTACGTCATATGAGTAACCTAAAATAATATACACATCCAAAGAATCATTCGTTCAGATAATTATTATATAAAACGCAATACTTATCTGATCATTATTCATATTTGTTGCACAACAGATATTTATTACTTGATAAAGTTATCAACGGTTTACAAACGGAAGACAACACAAGTAGCAGAAAACATGACTGACAGGCACATATACAGGTAAACAGGACAATACGACCCGAGCAGCTATAGTCGACCAATCAGCTGGTGTCAAAATATATATATGTTGACAATCCTGATTTTTCCGCTCTGTTTTATCGAAAAATGAGCAAATGCTTTTTTGCAAATTTCTCGTCAATTACACCATTCCGCTCTTTATTTTCAATAAACTAAGCGATCTCGAGAAGGAAAACTCTTTTCGACTGGGTTCAACGACGTGAAACGAAATACTGTAATCAAGGTAAGCTGGTACCGTAGAGCATATGCATGCCATCAAGGGCATGCATATTCACTGACTGCAGATAGGTAGAGGGGGCAAGCTCGTTAATCGAGGCGTCCATGGTGGCGAAAAATTTCTCAGGCGAAGTACAAAAAATGTCTGCTACTGTTGTATATCGGTATTTTAAATTACAAAAATTCTGGAAATTCATCATTTTTTTTCAATGGTTAATAGAATACAAATATGTATATACATTATTTTTTCATTCGTAAGAGAATGTCATCTCTTAGTCTAATGTTTACATTTACATAACCTAGAATAAGGTGGTAAAAATGAATGAAATACGAAATAAGGCTTCTCTTACCTTTACTTTTTCACTTATCACGTATTGAAAAGTAATACTGATTTTTTTCTCAAAACACAACCCCTTTTTTCCGAGCTTTTATTTTGACTTGTTAGAATTCTTACATTTAACTAATGATATCATTATTACATTATTCCTTTGCCTCAGACCGCTTTGACCACGAGAGGCGCTGGATATCTTTCTGCAGTCAGCGAATAGTCTACTGTACCGACTTACCTCAATAACAGTTTGTCACCTTGCTTGCTAGACTTATCAGAACGAGTTATCTATCGGAGAATCGTCATATAATTAATAAAAGAACAACGCTCAAGTCTCAATAACGAGAAATTTGCAATTTAGCAATTGCACACTTTGTACTTCATGTATACCTATATACGCCATGTTGTCAACAGCTGCCCACTCGAGCGTACCTATATAAGTGTACATGAAGTACAAAGTGTGCAATTGCGAAATTGCAAATTTCTCGTCTATGAGACCTGAGCGTTGTTAATTTATTAATTCCATGACGATTCACTAAAGGAAAACTCGTTCTGATAAGTCTCTAGCGAGCGAGGTGAAAAACTGTTATTGAGGTCGATCGGTACAGTAGACTATATGCGTGCCCTTAAGGAGGCTCTGTCATAAAAATTTACACAAAGATATGCATCAGATTGTATAAATAAAGGTTCGCTGAATCAAATGCTGACCTTATTTATACCCCAAATCGGTCAAAATCTTGAAAAATTCGAGCTCAAAGTTTCAACTCATTCGTGGATTTACATGGGGCATAGTAGGGAAATGAATTGTTCCAGTCTACAGAAAGCCAAACGTAACTATTTCCGCAGGATAAATATATACGTATTAAAGCCGAAGTCTTCCTCTTTCATATGCCGTGATAAAAAAGTGGGTAATTGGTCAATATTGCGAGATATTTGTAAGATAATACAAACGATTTACCTACATACTTGGAATCAGCAGCTATTATACTGACAGTGCTGTCTGCGCGTTGCAGTGTTGAATTGGAATCTCATGCGCATAGGTATAAAAAAAGACCGATCCAAACAATAACTTTTTTTCCATAAAAAAATTAACGTTTTACGTATAAATATTATAATGGATGCTTTATATTTCATTAAAAATAGCAAAATGATTTTCAAAAATGTTTTTTAGATTCAAATCGAAAGTTAATTTATTATTTGTCTTTGACTTCAGTGGTAGTTGTCGGAGCCCCCTTGACAGCGCTACAGTTCGTTACGCTTCTGCCTTGTCCACTCCCATAAGCCCATATAGTGTCGTGTAAAAGTGCTTGGAAACATGCGTCCACTTCACATTGTCAAGACAGTCGGTATTGTAGGAATATATCAGATGCCAACCTAAGTGCGGTCTGCAGACTTGTAACATTTTCTGTACAGCCTAGTGATTATGTTCAGATTATAAATATCTGGTAAAAATTGTATAGTCTGCCGCCCTGAGTAATAAAATGTCGTATGTCGCATTTTTGTAAAAATTTAAATAACGATAGATCCTTATAAAATCAATCACGCTGAACGCAATGGTGCAATTAGATTCAAAAATGAATTTTATTAAGTATAGGTGAATTAATCAATTTTTGATGTTATGCGGCTGTGATTTTCAGATAATATTGTTCAAAAACATCGTATATTTTACAAAACTATCTAAAGACGTCGTATAACTTACACGTTTTTAAGTAGTTATATCCCAAATTGAAATAATGATGAGATCATCATAAAACTTTGCACACAGCTAAAAAAATATCTAATAGGTAGTCTGCTAAATTTTCGAAATACTAGGGTTTCTAGGAGGCAAAAAATCAATGTTCTTATCATAGTCATTTTTGAAACTTTAATATGGATGCTCAGGGAGAAATGCCTTTTTCTGTGGTTCAATAACATATATCATACGAAATAATGATGAACTTTTTACGATATTTTTAGGTGTATTAAAAAAATTTCTAATCTTACTTAATTTTACAAAACAGCTCAAGTATGCTTATGAGATAAGAAATAAGTGAATATCTATCGTAAAAACCGCTAAACGTTATGTTTTGACACAAGTGTGAGAAGGACAGGCGACATGAGAAGTGGTAGAACCCGCTACAAAGACTATATTGTGGGATACAACTACCTTAAACAGTAATTTATATTAAAAACTGATACATACGACGTTTTTCCTCAAACTTATGGTATATAAACTACAAAGTAATCTTACGAAAACAGAATTATTAAAAATTTAATTAATCTTGTCGTAAAATTAAAAAAATACAACTCTGGGTAAATGTAAAATTGAGTCAAAAATATGATCAAGGCATTTAAAATCATATTTTATCACTAGAATTATCATGTCCAAATAGTCTTATTTACTATATATAATTAAAAGATGTGATTATATAATCAAATGGATATTGACACTACATTCCAGAACAATCTTTTAAACTATGGTAGTGCATTTTTCTGCAATGGCATAAGATTTAACCCTGTTTTATTTTAAGAAAGGACATTTTAATACCATCGGAATACTTCCAAAAATACCAGCACAGTATACGATTTATTCATCATGCAAATTATACAAACGGAAATAATCTGTGAAGAAGATAATCATAATTTTAACGTAATAAAAAAAGTAACGGATATAAATTACATAAAATTTCCTACGCAGTTCATAAAATCATTGGTCGTAAACTTTTCCATAATTTCTCATGCTTAATTCCACTTGGTGATGGAATAAGTCTGCACTTATAAACGTATGCCCAGGTTTAAGATCATTTGTTTCTATCATTTCTGCTTCAATTTTTGAAGAATTAACTGCGTATGTAAGAAAGCAGGCAGCTTTTTATACAGCAGCATTGATTCAGATTATGATAATTTTTTATTCCAATTTGTAAAAAACATTTTATTATAATATGAATCAAAAAGTAAACCCAAGAATTCAATTATTTTTTGAGTTATTAATAGTCAGTTTTGGCAGATGTTAGTTAAAATACTAATAGAATTATTAAAAATCTCCAAGAAAAAACTTTTAATATTACAAAGAAATTATCTAATGGATGAATTTCAAATGATGAATTAATGAAAACATACCTAAAACGAAAATTCTAATGTACAGCATACATAACAGATCACACATACAGGTTGCCTACATTTAATTTCATATTTCGAGAACTGAATATTGTACTGTAAAATTTTATAATAAATAAACTTTTAGTTAAGAGCCAGTAGAAAATTTATCAAGTGCAGGTACGACCAGCCTTAAAATATATTTCTTTTATTTTCCTGATTATCAACGTCGTATGTCGCAAATTTTTTTTATACATACGACTTTTATAAACAGTAGCAGCATGTTTCAAAAATGCGATCTTGCCGTTTATTCCATTAATTTATAGAAATTGAGTATAATAAACTGATATCTTAATATGAAATTGTGGGGCTCGATCCAGACAATGGTTTTCAAACATATTGTGTAAAAAAAACTTCATTTTTTTTACGGACCATAATAGTTAAAAAACTTGAACTTCCCTCATCTCTGTTTGAGTTGAAAGTGAAATACGAACTTTTATGCTTATGACGGTAGTAGTATCATTATGCATATTTTTAAATTTAAAATGTTTCAAGAAATATTTTTTTATACGTATTTTTATAATAGAGAATAGTTGTTTTTGTCACAGATGTGCATCTCTCCAGGGCGGCCTCTGGGCTCGAGGGCGCTTGCAAAGCAACGCCCGAGGGACTGTTCGGACCCCCCTGGTCGGATGCACATGAGTGGCGAACGCTGTTTTTCCTACCAAGGGTGTAACAGGGTTGCAAAAGTGCCCGAGGTAGGAAAACTACTGTTACTTTAAAATTTGCAAGCAATTGTGTTTTTATAATAAATAAAAATCCTTGTAACAACCTTAACAAGGTATGAACTAAATGAAATAATGAAATGATTAACAAGGTATGAACTAAACTTTTATTCCCGGGCCAAAAGTGTGCCCACAGCCCTAAAATTGCATTTTTCGCCCTGGGTAAAAAAAACAATATACGTGACACGGGTACAAACGTACACCAAGTGCACCCTTCGGGCGCTTATGTTTGTACTTTGGGTCCTAGTGGCGAAATGTACTAATTTTGAACCACTTACAAAGATTAAAAAAACTAAAATTGTTAATCCCATTTTTTTATTGTTCAGCTATATAACCATTTTTGGCAAAGTAACGTATCATTTTACATTTTCAGTAATATTTTTTTTTTTTGTAAGAACTTATGTAAAAAGATGCTAGTTTGGCTTTCAATTTTCTAGAAAAAGTATGCGTGTAACATCTTAACACTACTTTCCTCATCATTTAATTACTAAATTCAGATAATATTCGAAACAAACCATTTTTATTTCAGTGACATCGATTTTTTAGAATTTTTTATCTAAAAAATTTTCTCCATTGGTAAAATTTTGTTGGTAATTTTTTTCGTTTTATTTATTTTGTTGGGCACCCTCTAATGGTGGCCTGTGTGCTACAGCAGTTGTTGCACATGCCTTAATCCAGCCCTGAATACTGTATAATACGCTCCACCATTTTTCTTTCCAAACTTGAGAAAAACATTATTGTAATAAAAACATGTTGGACAAAAGTTAATAATAAAACGGAAATGGCTATGTCCTTCAAGATGATTTAAAATCCTCCAAATTAATTGAGTCCCATTACATAGTGGTAGATTTAAATCAACATGCTAACCAATGAGGACAACATATTTCAGAAAACCAGCGAATACTCCACTATTATCCAAAGATTAATTCTCTTCTTGCAATGGGTTTATGTTGACTCGTATAGATAGTTGCCTTCAGTTAGAAAAATATTGTGCGGAAAATAACAAGAAATATTCAGAACTTATTCCTGAATTATTTCACAAAATATTTCAGAACTCATCTATATAAGACCTTCTTGAAAGTTTCAAAAATATTTCACGAACATTTCATGAAATAGTTCATCAAATATTTTTGTATGAATGACGAGAAATAGTTGGAAGTTATATCTTAATCAATTCACCAAATATTTCAGAACTTGTATACAAAAGACCTTTGTGAAAGTTTCAAAAATATTTCACTAACATTTCATGAAATATTTCATGAAACACTTTTGTAGTACTTGAAGTAAAGTTTTTGAAATTCTTCAACACTCGTTTTGATAATATTATTTGCATTGTTTTTCAGACAAATTACAGAAAAATTTTTCAAACATATCTTGAAATTTTTATTTTACAATATAACAATACCATATGCTATCCATCACTATTTATCAGTCCTAGCCACTTCATTTCGCTTGATTCTTACACTTTTTTAAACTGTACCATATACTATTATTTGAAGAAAGCGTCAGATACCCTACAACTATTTTCTATTTATGTATGTATTATGCTAACTCAGTAAGCGATGTTAAGACTGCTGATGAAACACTGTTCTGCAGAAATCGATAAATTAGTTTTTATTCCTAAGGTATTATATTGTGAAGGTTCCGCTGTAGGATGTGTCAGCTAGTTTCAACTTCATAAATGACTAACTTTTAAAAAATCATATCATAATCGAATTTTTTAAAGGTATATTTGACTCTTCTAATGTTATTATGCGCATTATAACACCAAAACTATGGGGGTTGAAATATTTTATCATTCTTTTTTTTAATAGTTTAGCAAATAGAATTATTATTTAAGTTCAACACTTGAACCCCCTCCCCCTTATTGCTAATATACGTATGTGTAACAAAGGTGTGTTTTCGGAAAGTCAAACTTTTTTAATCTTACATTATTCCTTTATACTTCATGAAGAGTGAGTGTAACCCGAGGTGTAACCAATTTCAAGTTTTAATATGCAACAGAAAAAGTATACATAGCTACATAGTCGTTAGAAATTTTGCCTGAGTACATGATATACATACTGACAGAGTACACCCATTAACATTAACATAGAGCAGCTTGTCGTTTTTTACGTCTCAGTTTAGATATTTGTTGATGAGCAGACGAATTTATTGAATTTTTTTTCAAATTATTTGTCTTCTAACCATCAAAACGTGATTAAAATTTTATAAAAGTGGTAGATGCCTTTTTCAAGATATTTCATGATACGTACGATTCTAAAAGATTATTTATATTTTTCATATGTCAGAGACTCAACTTCCATTGCTTTCTTAAAAAAAAAAGCACAAAAAAATCTCGAAAAATCCAGGTATGTTCCTGACACTCTACAGAAATTATTGTATGCAAGTTTCATGACTTTCGTAAATAAAGTCCTTAGTGGATGAAACCACCATAAGGAGGTTTGGAAATTGTTTGAAAATACTTTTTAGTCTCTGAAAAAAATTTATGATTCGGAAACACATCAGAAACCTCCATGAATTTTTTGAATACTTATTATCAGGCATAATAAAAAAAAAATTATTATTAAAATGTGCGAAGTTAAATAACCTTTTATGAGAGAGGCAAGTCTGTACACCGAGGAAAAAGTTACATGAATTTTTACCGGTAAAGCAACGGTGAAGTTGTGACCAACGAATCTTGACTATAATTTTTACCGTAGCTTCACGGTAATTTTTTTGTAGTAGAAAAATTATTCTCACTTAGCTATACTTACTTTTTACAGTAAAGCTACAGTAATTTTTCCCCCGATTTCGGAAAAAGGTGACGACAGCCGTCGACAATTTGTCGATAATGTAGATGCTTATTTTGTTAACAAAGATGTAAATTCTAAAAGATCATTAAATTTCACACAAAATAACGCGATTAGTTAAAATTAAAAAATGTAATAGCTGAGTGTGCGTGGGTGTAAATAGCGAATGTATATAATCAGTCATATCTCAGAATTTCTTTGGCCGATTTCAATGATGCCGGGCTTGTTTTTTTTTATTTTTGAATTCAAATTACTCATTGGAAGATAAATCTCTATACATTCATTTTTTTTTAATTTTGATTTTTATTATTTATGATACTTGATTTTTTCGGAAAAATAGATTTTCAAGATATTTATCGTTGTTGGAGTATATTTTACGATAGAAATTCTGAAAGTTTAATAAATTATATACAAAAAAACGTATTAGGATGTAATAAAAAAAATTTAGTACCTGGTTGTACGTGGATGTAAGTGGGGAATGTATACAGTCAGTCATATCTCAAGATTGCTTTGGCCGATTTCATTAATGCCGAGCTTATTTGTTTGTTTTTATTTTCATACATGTCATCACAATAATAACAAATAACAATTATTATGTGTCCAGCTGTATATTTTTTTTATTTTGATCGAATTTTTATACTTATCAACACAAAAACAAATGTCAATTCTTATGTGTCTGCATGTGTACTTCTGTATGTCTAGATATATTTATATATGTATGTATGTATGTATATACGTTATTATTCATTTCTCAGAAGTTTCTCTACTGATTTTGATAAAATATGGTTCTAATTGTGAAATTTGTACATCATATTTTTTTATGGAGTGTGCCTTGAAAATATAAATATATATATGATTAATATATCAATTTGATAGGCCTGTTACTTTTACTTCAATGTAACTAAAAAAATAAGATTACTTAAATTTTATTTCATTTTGATCGATTTTGGAAAATCGATTTTTTTTTTAAATATGGACTTTTTTGCCAGTGAAAGTTGTTTCAGAATATTTTGTGGTATAAGATCTTAAAGATGAAATTTCTTAAATGATAACGTTTTTGGAGTTAGAAAGAAAGAGAATTGATGAGAATGTGTGTCAAAAATATGAAGAACATGTAAATGAGGAAGCTTTGTGCCAATAAATTAGCATCGGTTTTCAACACATGCTAGCGCAAACTAGATGCTTTTAGGTATGAACTGTAATTTTTTCATCGTATTTTATTATTATATGTTTGAACACTGGAGAGCTAAATACAACTGTTGTTTCCGAGATAGAGCGGGCAGACGTTTTTAGGCTCGGTTAGTACGGCTGACTTTAACACAGCGTCTTGTGTTAGTACTTATACCCCCCTTCACCTCCCTGCTGAAACGCCCGAACCTCCTTGACATTATCGGAAAAAATCCCCCACCGAGCATGAAATGTTTCAACTAAAAGATTCATGAAGTACTCCAAAGAAATATTGAGAAAATGTTGCATGAATCATTCATAAATATGTAAAAAACATTCTATGAAATATGAAATGAAATATTGCAAAAATCTTTTCACAATATTTTGTCAAATATTTCGAATTATTTTAGTAAAACTTCTTTCAACAAGATTTAAAAACATTTAACGGACATTTCATGAATTAATGCATTAAGTACTCCAGTAATATTTGAAATAATATTATTACATAAATGTGACACTTATTTGAACCACATTAACTGAAACAAAAAGAGGAATGGTAATAAGGAAAGAGGCATAAAAGAATAACTTTTAAAATTTGTCAAGAGACAACAAAAATACATGTTATACTAAAAACGAATGAAGAAGTATTGGAATCAACAGCAATGTCGAGAAAGATTTTATGAGGACTTATCCATCATTTGAATATAAGAATGTCTCTGTAAAATTAAAAGAAAAAAAAAAAAAACACAGATAAAACAAAATTATGTAAAACTGTTTCAAGAATCTGAAAATAATTTGAATGATTAAATTCAAAAACAAATTTTTTTTTTTTTTTTTTTTTTATAGCGGGAAGGAGGAAAACATCTAAAGACGCCTCTACGTGCACACATGGCTACCGTAGAGGTAGTGTCGAATTCACCCTGGCTTATAGTGTAATAACACTACGTGATGCTAATCATCACGGG